>JAMPIV010002893.1:0-85000 GCA_024509875.1 Oreohelix idahoensis
GCCACATGCACTAGCTTTTTTCAAATCGACAGTGATAAAAAGCCACTACCCATACCAGAGTTAGGTTTTTAAAAACTTACAAAATTCTTATTAGGAAATATGACATTATACTGGTTTACGTTTGAAAACATGACAGTACCCAGACACCCTAAAGTTTGGAAGTGAGGAGGTAGTAACAGCACGACTATCCTAGAAGAAAATGCATATTGGCTCCATTAAATATATATATTTGGGTTCCTTAGGACTTGCTGACAAATAATATGTTGAGTGTTACGCAAATAGTCTAGGAATTGACAAATTATAGCCAAAAGAAATAGTGAGGGATGTCAGACAACACTAGAATCAGAATCTCTCAGTGGCAGATTTTCACCCCACCATTGTACGGGAAATGGGTCTCCATGTTAAATCTGATTTGATTGGCGGAAAGTAAATGTAAGGCTAAACACGATTAGTCGGACTATAAATACTATCTTGTGTTGTCAGGGGAAACGTGAGTAGGAGTACTTTTTTTTGAAAAGCTGTGTAAACATGGCATGATTGGTTAGACCTGCCAATATAGTCAATTAGAGGCGTCAGGTCACCACCACATGTTCAAATAAACTTACTACAGAACCAGTGCGTTGAGCACCAGTGCATATTTGTCTAAATAAAAGCCCGGGACATCGGCAAATCGAAATTGTGCTATATATTCAGTGCCAGTCAACGTAACTGTGTATTATTCCATGAATTGTGGTAAGCTTGATATATTCAATATCTTTTTAATGAAAATTGAATGTAAATTGATAATTTATGTCTGTATATATGTGTGGTTCAGTAGCGAACATGAGGTACAGCCTATATAATGCTCCAACCTGAACAGAAGGTGTCGGAGGAAAGTAAAACTGCATGAAATTGCCAAACAGTACACTGACACCTATTTTATTGACTAGAAAGAAATAATGCTGGAATTGCAGAGGCGTAGTAACCATTAGGGAGGAATATACTGGTGAAAATTGTTTCAGATGAAGATAGCAGTTGGCCTACCGCTCTGAACTCAGTGTTTGTTATGTATTGTGCTCAGTGTAGAAATAGAGTATAAATTAGTTCTGAAGTAGGAGGTACAACCTTCTTGTTTCAGGGACTGTGGTCCTAAAGCTATTGAGCAGCACCTGGTCAGAGCGTTGCTGAATCCAGAGGCGGACAGCATACTCCTTGGTCCATATAGTAAACAGTGAGGTGTCTCCAGAACACAGGGGAGCAATCGAGCAGAGGAGTCTTTTCCTGCCGCCATCACGAAAGATAAGCCTATGTGGCCAGCGGAGCTCAACATTATGTAACCCCATCTTAAACTGACATTGTATAAAAATAAGAGGGGAAATTAATTGTTTTAATGCCAGGAACTGAGAACATCTCCAATACTAGTTCCAACAGAAACAAACACTTGAAGTCATGATGACAAATACCAAAATAGCTTGAAAAACAAAACCAGTATTACCTCATAGTACCACTACACAACTGACACACATAAGATAATATTAATAAAATATGTCACTACAAGATTCATATTGATAAATTCTGTACATATAACTTGTAATTAAAATTGATTGTGATTCCTGGTTCACTTTGTATTTGAATCAGGACACATATATATTAATGAAAAGTACTTAATACATATTGATATTTGAAAATTTACCAGTGACTCATTTAAGAATAGTCTTATAGAGTGTTAAATGTGTGTGAGTGTCACAGTGTTGTCACGTGTGGTGGAATAAATTAAATTGTTTATCTGTCTGTTGTTGTTGTGACTTACACTTCATCATATACATACCCTAGACATTCAACGTAGTCATCACAATATTCCAGAATAATTCTGACTGAGATATAAATATGTGGTAGCAAGTAAGGTCATCTGTAATACACTACACTTATTAGATACAGATACCTTCACAGCTGATCTCAGTCAGTACACTAAGTCCCCTATAAATATTTATAATATCCCACTTTACCACATATATTGGGGTCTCGCTCTCGGGATTTTGAATCTTTCCCTATTAAAAATATTGGGGGTAATTCACTTCAGAGAATAATAAGAATTAAAAAGTATCCTTGGGTGAAAATAAATAACGTTGAGCTCTCAGTGCCTGCAGTGTCCTTAGATAATTATTGATAGATTGAATTGTTACATTTACATGTTAGACAATGGCCGACTTGGCAAAATTTCGATCTGCTGCTGTACAGACTGCGAAAGAGTTAGGAATGGACGGGCAAATTATGATTTCTTATGTCACTGCTGAATGTGACAAATATATTGAACGGGAAGAAAGAAGATTAGAAAAAGAGGCCGAAAAAAAGTTAGAGGCTGAAAAGGAAATTAAGAAGATACAATTTGAGGCTGAGGCTAAGAGGTTGCAGATTGAGGCTGAGGCTAAGAGGTTGCAGATTGAGGCTGACAAAGAGGCTAAAGCATTGGAGGCAGAAAGAGAAGACAAAAGATTGGCTGCAGAAAGGGAAGACAAGCGATTAGCTGCAGAAAGGGAAGCAGAAGATAAAAGATTACAAAGGGAACATGAGTTACGACTAAGGGAGTTTGAGTTTCAAGGCCATGCTCCTGAAAATGGTGCCAGTCCCTTTGCCTCTGATGCCACTGCGAGTCAGGGAGCCTCAACCTCAGCTATGAATTTTCATTTAGATCATTTCGTTGAGAAAGACGATGATATTGAGAGCTATCTAAATAGATATGAACTATTAGCTACCACATATGGGTTGAAGAGAGAAAGGTGGAGCTTAAAGTTATCTCAAGGACTTCGTGGGGCAGCTTATGAAGTTTTTGCAAAAATGAGCAGAGGTGATAAGGAAAATTATGACATGCTAAAGCAGGCTCTTTTGTTAAGATATGAAAAGAATGCAGAATTTTATAGGAAAAAATTTAGGAATGCTAAACTACTGTCAGGTGAAACCTATCACCAGTTCTCTGCACGAATAGAGACATACTTGGAGAAATGGACTTCTCTGGGGAAAACCCAAGATCTTAAGGAAATGATCCTTATAGAACACTTAAGATAGTCCATGGCTCCAGACCTGAGAAAGTTTCTCATGGAACAAGGTGCAGAGAGGCTGGGTGAGTTGCTAAATGTTGCTGAAAGGTATCAAGCAGCTCAAGCAGAGGTAACAGGTAATACAAAGAAACAGGTGGATAATTTTAGGGCACCACAGAACTTTAATAAATTTGATCCTAGGGATCAAAACAAAGGTAAGCACCAGTTTGATAGGCCACGGTATGACAATAAAAATAAAACCCCACAATTCGATGAAAGGAAATATGATGAAAGAAAATCTTTCAACCAAGGGAAAAGGTGGTGTAAAAATTGTAAGATGAACAATCATGACACTGACCATTGTAGAAGGAAACCTCCTCATTGTGCTGCTATGACATCTGGGAAAAAAGGAAAAAAAGGTCAAACCTGCAGAACTACAGGAACCATACCACCCCCCAGTGTGTGAAGATGTCATCTGTAATGGTGTCACTATAAGGTGTTTATATGATACCGGTTTAGATTACGATTCCGTTGTGAGTTCTCACCTGGTGCAGGCCGATCAATACACCACAGAAACAGTGGAGATTCAAACTGCAACCAAGGATGTAGCTACCATGACACTTCCCGTCGCCCGGATAAAGGTGAAAACGCGATATGTGGAAGGAATCATAAAAGCAGCAGTGATAAATGAGCCAATCTACCCTCTGATATTGGGGTGTAGATATGTCTTCTTGGGGAATCCCAAGAGACCTGTGATATTGGCAACAGTGCAGACCAGATCACAGTCTAAAAAGGAGGAGGATAATCCAATAAATACTCATCCAGATGAGATGAGGAAGGCACAGGCTGAGGACAAAACACTCAAGCCGTGTTTCAAGAAGTTGCCCAAATCTCATACACCTCCAGACAAGGGAGAGTTTTATATGAAGAACAAGCTGATATATAGGAAGGCTGGATCTGAATCCAATGGTCACGGACAGCTGGTCCTTCCCACTTCATATAGGACTAAAGTGTTGGAACTAGGGCATGCGATTCCCTTCAGTGGTCATATGGGGATCAGCGCAACAGGACAGCGTATAGCTTGTCACTATTTCTGGCCAGGAATAACTGAAGATATCAAACGATATGTAAAATCCTGTCCAGAGTGCCAACGAGTAGCACCTAAACATTGGACTGCACCAGCAACTCTGGGGGAAATGCCTATAGTGGGAACACCCTTTGAGAGAGTTGCCGTGGATCTTGTGGGACCTCTCACCCGAACTAAGAGAAGGAACAGCTACATTCTGACTCTGGTGGACACTTGTTCTATGTGGGGAGAGGCGGTAGCCCTGACATCGATTGATTCTAAACATGTGGCAGAGGCATTACTCACAATTTTCACAAGGTTAGGCTTTCCCAATCAAATCTTGACTGATAATGGCTCTCAGTTCAAGGGGAAACTAACTGAAGAAGTTTTCAGGATCTTCCAGGCCAAACACTTCCATTGTAGTGTGTACCATCCCCAAGGGAACGGCCAAGTGGAAAGATTTAATGGCACGTTGATGTCGATCCTGAGAAAGTTGGCACACGAAAAACCAGATACATGGGACCAGTACCTGCCCGCCGCCCTCTTTGCTTATCGGGAGGTACCCCATAGTTCAACCGGTATGGCCCCGGCAACATTATTGTTTGGAAGGCCAATACAAGGTCCACTCGAAGCTCTGTTAAGAACGTGGACGGACGAAAAGGCAGAGGAAAATATTACATCATCATACCAATATGTGAATGAGCTGACCACTCGTTTAAAAACTGGCTGGAAACTTGCCAATGAAAATTTGAAACAAGCCAGGAAGAAACATGCTGCCTATTATAACCGGAAAGCGAAAGACAGAGATTTGGCTGTGGGAGAGAAGGTACTGCTTCTTCTTCCCGGTAGTCAGAATAAGTTACAAATTGGATGGCAGGGTCCATATACAGTTCTAGAGAAGGTGTCTAGAACCAATTATAAGATAGATAAAAAGGGGAAAGAAAAAATCTATCATGTGAATCTCCTGAAGAAATATTTGGAAAGAGAACATCAGGAAGAGACACACTTGTTGACCTTGTCCATTGCCATGGAGATGAAAAAGGAACCACTTTCATCATTTGAATATCCATTACACCCATGTGAGACAGCGGCACAGGTTAAAATCAGTACACATTTAACGAAAACTCAGAAAGAGAGAGTGCAACAGGTTCTAGATAATCATACAGAGGTGTTAACAGACCGACCAGGGCATACAAAACTATTGGAATATGATATGAAACTGATAGACCCTACACCTGTCTGTATGAAACCATATTCGATTCCTTTTGCTAAGGAGAAAGCTTTGAAGGAAGAGATAGACTATTTGTTGAAGGAAGGAATTATTTCACACAGTAAATCCTCGTATAGTTCCGGTGTTGTACTCTTAAGGAAGCCCTCTGGAGAACATAGACTCTGTATAGATTACAGGAGACTGAATGCTATTACAGAAGGACAGGTGGATCCATTGCCGGATACAAATCAGCTGTTTGCCAGACTAAATAAAGCTAAATATTTCTCAAAAGTGGATCTGAGTAAAGGATACTATCAGATTCCAGTAAAGCCTGAGGTTAGACCATACCTAGCTTTTAGTACCTCAGAAGGACACTATGAGTTTAATAGATTGCCATTTGGATTGAAGAATGCGCCTAGTGTCTTCTCTAGAATGATGAGAAAATTATTGGACCCTCTGAATAATCCATGTATCACAAATTTCATGGATGATATCCTTATAGCAACAGAAACATTTGAGGAACACATTGACTCTCTGAACATGCTGTTTAATCGACTTAGGGAAGCGAATTTAACAGCCCGACCAACCAAATGTTGCGTTGGATTTAAAGAATTGGAATTCTTGGGACACACAGTTTATCAGGGAAACATGACCACTGACCCAAAGAATTTAGAGAAACTAAAGAAAGCCCCGAGACCACAAACCAAGAAAGACGTGAGATCCTTTGTCTCATTATGTGGTTTCTACCAAAAGTATATCAAAAACTTTAATTCCATATGTGCACCGTTAACTGATTTGACACGTAAGGGAAATCCAGATCGAATTACATGGACACTACAATGTGAAATGGCTTACCAGGAATTGAAGGAAAAGCTAACAAGCAAACCTATTTTGAAATTACCTGACTTAAGTCAAGAATTCATTGTAAGGACGGATGCCAGTAATATTGGGTTAGGTGCAACTCTACTACAGAGATCAGATGCATTGGATGGGGAATTAAGCCCAGTGGCATATCCTAGCAGAAAGTTGAATAAAGCTGAAACCAATTACTCGACTAGCGAAAAAGAATGTCTTGCAGTAATATGGGCGATAAAGAAATTCAATATTTATCTGTATGGGAAGGCATTTAAGTTGCAAACGGACCACAAACCCTTGTCGTTTCTAGCGCAGGCTAGACATGAAAATTCTAGATTACTCCGTTGGTCTTTATTGATGCAGCCATTTGTGTTTAGCATAGAGTATATAAGTGGAAAAACAAATCTGGGAGCGGATTTTTTAAGCCGCCATCCGTGTGATGAGAATCACCCTAAACCCCAGGAAAAATAATAAATTTCTCTATGTGTATATAGAATTATAGACTGACATATAACGTCTGTTTTAAGTGGGGAGGATTTGTCGTGAGAAATTCTAATCCACATATATAAATTATCAGGTAAATGTAAAGCCTAACACATAAATTCAATAAAAGGAAAGAAGAATGGTAAAGAACAGTGCTGTAATAATGACTGTACGCGAAATCCCCCTTGTTTTCTCCTGCGTCTGCAAATTGTAACGTTTCACTATGATAGTAAAAGCCTACTGCTTCAATACCCGCTTTCTACGTGTCGTGGTTGAGTTAGAGTGTAGAGTATTTGTCGAGTTGGACAACCGTAGTGAAATCGACAAGGGATAGTGGACTGACAGAGTTATAGATTACACACACAGAAAGGTGTAAATAGGAGATGGACTTGAGACAACCTGGAAGAAGATTTACCAAAATGATCTCTCTCTCCAAGCCTCAACTCACTTATGTCTGTCTAAGCACCTCCTGCTCTCTCTCTTTTCTCTTATCATACATAGAGATTATAGTAAAGAGCTAAAAATACAAATATGGATGGAAAGGTCGTGAACAGCGCATTAATAAATGTGTAACATTTATTAAAGAAGAAAAGCATGAAAATAATGCATATCATCACAACAACATAAAATTACATCAATAATCAAATATTCATCAATAATCATATACACCAACAACCACACACACACAGATCACCATTCATAAAACCTGTAGAACACAAAGAGATAAATAATCGAGTGACAGTCCTTCGGTTTTCGGGGACCAGCTGAAGTAACTCCAGTAAGTGGTGTTTTCGTATATATCCTCCATCGGTGATGGAATTAACCTGAATAACATCACTGTATAGGCGCTATCGTTGGTGACCCCCCTACTGGCGCGAGTTGGGCTGGGGGACGCTGTTTATCTCCTGCTGACCAACTGATTGAACTGGGCGACAGCCTATCCGCTTTTCGGGGACCAAATGTACTAGCTCCAGGAAGTGAATTACTTGTAGATCCTTCGTGAGGGACTAGCCTACAAAACTTTCTTTGTTGGTGCTAAACGTTGGTGACTCCCCTTATAGCGTGAGTGGGGCTGGAACTCTGTCCATAGATGGCTGCTCATACGTGCGAGGTTTTAAGTATCCAGGAAATACACCAGAAGAAGTCACTTGAGGACAAAGAGACCCAGGCGCGCTTATCCGGCGCAAGGCTCCGCTTGGCTGTAAATCCTGTTTAAACTGGTTTGGCTGTGGTTTGCTGAGTGCCCCGTTTAGGCACAAAAAAGGCGGGTGATATGGAATTCTGCTATAGGCATGCTGAGCGGGTTTGATATTCTGGAAGCCGCAATGCTCTGGCTGGTAATCCAATAGGCGAGTAGAGAACTACTACTGCGTTTGGCGATTCCAGATTTAGCGTTGGCTCCGTTGCACTGCGTGAGCTTAACTTGGCGTTGACAAAAAGGGGTTTTGATTCAGGAACGGGGTTGACGATTCGTTGCTAGATGTATACAGAAACCCTCTAGATCGAAGAGTATATGACTTTCTTCGACTGACTGAAGTCTGCTCTAGCGATTCGGTCTTCCTGAAACTGAGACCCAAAAAGAGACATCCTTTTACTTCAAGCAAATAATAAATCACACTAACTTTATACAGAAAGTTTCGCTCCACTATGGGATTAAATTTATTGTAGTTATTGCTATGATAGTTTAGCGCTGTCTTTAACAATGTCTCCTGCTCTTTAAAAATATCAATTATCAACACGCGCCCGCATAGGCTTAATATCTTTTGCACCCCCAGGTACCTGTCAGTAACTGTTCTGACAGCAACAATCTACTCCTCTTCTCCCAATCTCAACATACAGGAAACCTAACCTGTAGTTACAGTTAAATGAATATACATAAACAGATTACAGCATTTGACATTACACAAATAAATCGTATGTCCCCTTTGGGAAATATATTAGCATTTCCACAAAATGAGTACAAAGAAAATGCAATGTTCTTGCTATAATAATACAGTTGTGGCTAGATCATAAGATATAACTATATCTATGGCTGGTGGCTGCTTTCAGTGAAAGTTATAGACTAGTGCCTAGCCACACAAGTAAGCATAAAATGATCCTCCCTTGCCACTAGAAATATCTATCAAAAGGAATAAGTGACTATCTCCTATAATCCAGAGTTATTACCTGCATCTCACTATTCAGTTTTAAAGTGAACAATCCACACCTGACATTATCTTACAGAAATGACAGTTAATTTTGCTGACTCTTAACCCAATGGTAAGCATTCGTGGACTGATTCTACGCATAATATCTGTTATTGTAAGTTTAACATTTAACCCATGATAAACCCTAACAGTTTAAGCACCCTTACTAGGCCGTAGACAGCGCTACCTTATCACTGAATAAATTACTAGGAGAAGTCCTCAGAAATAAATTCACTTTCCTAACAGATATATAAAAAGCTAACATGAATCTAATATAATAATTATAAGATATGTCAACTCACCCCGAAAAATGACTAGAACATAGGCAAACACATTCTAGTACAGTGTTAAAGTTTGCCTTATCTCATGATGGTCATCTACGGGCCAGGAAAATTTACGAATGTCTTCTGTCTATTAAAACCAGTCTACTCTTATAGATCCCAAGGGACGCTCCCCCCGGACACCTGGCGTGCGTATTTCTACAGAAGTTCGGCGAAAGACGTAATCTAGAGTAAGACAAAAGAAATCGTGCGAAAGTTCCCCAGGTAGAGAAATGCATAACATATGCTCTATCTTGTCTAAGGGGCGAAAACCCAAAGACTGACCGCGGGTTGTTATCTTCCCCTGAAACAGATCACACTCGTTACCCAGGCCTCAAAGGGTACCAGCCGCCCGTCATCAAACGTTTTAAAGCGACCAGAGAAATTCCCCTGTTGGGACCACAGAGGGTACCCGCCGCTAACGAACCGTTTCTTTCACAGAAACCGTCTTAGGCTCGTTCTAACACTTAAAGCGGACCCGAGAAATGTTTCTCTGGTCGAACAGGTGCGTTTAGATAACATTACGTCTAGCGTTAGCTGACCGCAGCTGGCCAGCGTAAACAACCTCGGGTGGGGTTGAGAAGATGAAATAATGTAGGTAGAATATGAAAGAAACGAAAATACAAAATGTCTCGGAAAACAGAACATTTAAGGGAGTAATCAAATTATGGACAAGATGGTAAAATAAATTATCTTTCACGTGACAAGTGCCCCCCCCCCCCCCCCCTTTAAAGTTCGAGGAATACGGACAAAAATGACAGTAATTTATCTTTTCCATCGTCTTTTGTTACCTGTCATTGGAACATCCTATACTCATAAAACCAAATACGTTTCCAATTTCTGTCAGTACTTTATGACTAGCTCCGAGTTCATTTCTTTTTTTCCCTCTGTCTAATAGACGTTCAGCGAATGGGATTTTGCGAGGCCAGTCGGCACTGACGCCTTCCGTTTCCGTGTGAACCTGATCTTGGTTCCACCATTCGCTGTGCCTGTTTATGGTCCGGAAAATTATCCGCACCTGTTGTGGTTTTCGGCCCTGCCTGAACTCACTGGCCACTGCGTAGATAATCCGCCTGTTATGTGCAGTGTAATCATTGATGGGCTCAGGCTGCTTACGTATATATTTACCTGTCACGGGCGTGGACTTGAATAACCCTCTATAGCTGCAGTCTATAGGAATTTTCCGCGCGCGTGTAACCCTAGTTGGCAAATAAAGCCGTTCGTTGGCCGAAGAAATGCTAGCGTTTTTCTTCTGCCTCTCCACACCTACTCCGCTGTTTCGGCGGGAGCATTGATCAATCTTCAGACCTGTGCCGTCTAAAGGCGGGTCTGGAGCTTTCCTTGCCTTGCCAGTCACAACTCTGGCTTGGTCAACGGAAATGATCAAGTTGTTCTGTAATGGCCTGGCGGAGGCGACTACTTTGCTGTCCATCAGTGGGGTTGAGACCACTGGAATAATGCGATTTGAATGAGAAAACTCTGCTGCCTGAAGCAAAGAGTAATCGATCGCATTCTGGGGTTCTACTAAATCATAACAGATCTCCGTAGCTTCTATCCGTGAAGACAGATAGGTAATATCTGCGAGTTGCAGAGTTTGTTGAGTCGCTTTCCCATTACTAGCATGACGTGAGCCAAGGCTCTCAACAATGGCTCCTTGTACAGTAGTAAGGCAGCTTTTCTCACTGTCTTCTGCCCTGAGAAGTGTGAGAGACTCAAATGGAATACCAGGGATCCCTTCGCCTGGAACCCTGTGTCCACCATAAACGTCAACATCGCCCTCCCCTGAGGAAGTTACTGGCGTCAGTTGAACTTTGTCCTGCAATGCGAGATCCACTTCCTGGTTGACAGGCCCCGCAGACTGCATGCACAAGACTGGACGGTTTGAGATCCCGTTAGATCGCGAAGTGCCCGAGAAAAAACCCTCGGTGTGTTTTTCCAAAGTTCCTTGGAACGATTTGGAAAGTTTACCCCTTTTAGCAGGCGACTTATTCTTGCACCTTTTAAGCTCAGGGTGATAAGAGGAGCGGCACCTCCTTTCTACGATCGTTGAGTTGGAGGGATGCGCCTCTGCATATGGTTTTTCGCTGTCCGGCCGGGAATCTTGCGAAATATAACGTGATAGGGTGTGGCTCCCTTTTCTCGACGTCACGTGTCGGTTAGGTGCTGCTCGGTCTGGAGCGTGAGAGGCTCGGGGTTCGCCGCTTGCCAGACGGGAACAATCCGTATTACAATGCTTGTTAGCACCTCTCTCACCTTTGAGCAGTTTCCATGCCTGGGAACGTTGCGTAATTTTCCCCGTGGCTTTAGGTCTGCTGTCCCGACGTAAATTCTTTCCTTGTTTGGGCTTCGGATCCAAGTCCAAAGGTAAGATAATTTTCTGGAGTTGGGGTTCGGTTTTAGCAGGCAAGTTTTCTTTCATGGGCGCAAGGTTTGCAGGGGCGTTGACCGTTAAGGGCACAGTAGAAGGGGAAGTAGAGTGACTACATTTAGTATCTGTTTCCACCCTCCGAATTTGGCTATCCAGTTCATTCATTCTGATTTGGTGTAGCCTGTCCCATTCTTGTCGCTCTATTTCCAATTGCTTGTCCCGTTCTTGTTGCTCCATTTCCAATTGCTTGTCCCGTTTTTGTTGCTCCATTTCCAATTGCTTGTCCCGTTCTTGTCTTTGCTTTTCCCTTTGCTTCTCATCTTCTATCACTTCTTCTACATACTGTCGGGTGAATGCTTCACTCTCCCCAGTTTGTTTACAGGACCATGCTAAGATTAAACGGCTGTCAAACCAATTGTCTACCTCGTATTGATCCTGCAGGCTTACTGCAAATTCTAGAAAGGGCTGGATTTCGCTATCCTTGTACTCCATGTACTTAGCTACCTCGAGGGCAATCCTATGCACTTTATCTAGATCGGCCATTATATCAGGGTGAGCAAACACTATAGAAGAATAGAACCTAGAGATCTTAGTTACCTAGTCCACTAGGTGCTGATTAACTTAATAATCAATAAAATCTAGGCTAGCCTGGGAACTTTAAAAACAAGAAAGTTTGTAGCTACTCTGATCGACAAGCACAGACCCCAAAAAACTCCCAAAAATGTAAGTGATGTAAAACGTATTACTATCACTTCACCCCAGTTATGTCAGTACTAAGCTATTGAGAGGATTGGTTACTATCATCCGAATGAACACCCTCCCTTGGTACAGATGCAAGCTAGTAACTGACTATCTGTAGCTTCTTATCTCAGATTAAAGAGCTACTCCTGAAAAAAATATTAACCCTTAAAAAAAAAAATTTTCTGACTTTTACAACAATAGTCGTCAGATTTGTCAACTAAAATCTCAGCAGTGATACCATCAGTCTTTACCAGCTGTCTCATGTGTAGCATGAACAATAAATGTAACTAAATATTTATGATTGCTGTGGAGAAAAAAACGCTGTTCCGACTTCCTCCAAAAGAACTAGTTCGATATGTCTAGGGGAAAGAAATTCCTATAATCTGCCGAACACTAAACTCTAAGAATCAGAATAGAATCTTGTGAGAGATTCCTACCAGACTGCAACCTCATCTGTTGCGATTGCTGCAGATGTAGTTCAAATTCCGCGGCGAGACCCCATTTGTCGTGGGCTGATGGGTTCTAGAATCCCGGACGAGCCCCCATTTGTCGTGGTTGAGTTAGAGTGTAGAGTATTTGTCGAGTTGGACAACCGTAGTGAAATCGACAAGGGATAGTGGACTGACAGAGTTATAGATTACACACACAGAAAGGTGTAAATAGGAGATGGACTTGAGACAACCTGGAAGAAGATTTACCAAAATGATCTCTCTCTCCAAGCCTCAACTCACTTATGTCTGTCTAAGCACCTCCTGCTCTCTCTCTTTTCTCTTATCATACATAGAGATTATAGTAAAGAGCTAAAAATACAAATATGGATGGAAAGGTCGTGAACAGCGCATTAATAAATGTGTAACATTTATTAAAGAAGAAAAGCATGAAAATAATGCATATCATCACAACAACATAAAATTACATCAATAATCAAATATTCATCAATAATCATATACACCAACAACCACACACACAGATCACCATTCATAAAACCTGTAGAACACAAAGAGATAAATAATCGAGTGACAGTCCTTCGGTTTTCGGGGACCAGCTGAAGTAACTCCAGTAAGTGGTGTTTTCGTATATATCCTCCATCGGTGATGGAATTAACCTGAATAACATCACTGTATAGGCGCTATCGTTGGTGACCCCCCTACTGGCGCGAGTTGGGCTGGGTGACGCTGTTTATCTCCTGCTGACCAACTGATTGAACTGGGCGACAGCCTATCCGCTTTTCGGGGACCAAATGTACTAGCTCCAGGAAGTGAATTACTTGTAGATCCTTCGTGAGGGACTAGCCTACAAAACTTTCTTTGTTGGTGCTAAACGTTGGTGACTCCCCTTATAGCGTGAGTGGGGCTGGAACTCTGTCCATAGATGGCTGCTCATACGTGCGAGGTTTTAAGTATCCAGGAAATACACCAGAAGAAGTCACTTGAGGACAAAGAGACCCAGGCGCGCTTATCCGGCGCAAGGCTCCGCTTGGCTGTAAATCCTGTTTAAACTGGTTTGGCTGTGGTTTGCTGAGTGCCCTGTTTAGGCACAAAAAAGGCGGGTGATATGGAATTCTGCTATAGGCATGCTGAGCGGGTTTGATATTCTGGAAGCCGCAATGCTCTGGCTGGTAATCCAATAGGCGAGTAGAGAACTACTACTGCGTTTGGCGATTCCAGATTTAGCGTTGGCTCCGTTGCACTGCGTGAGCTTAACTTGGCGTTGACAAAAAGGGGTTTTGATTCAGGAACGGGGTTGACGATTCGTTGCTAGATGTATACAGAAGCCCTCTAGATCGAAGAGTATATGACTTTCTTCGACTGACTGAAGTCTGCTCTAGCGATTCGGTCTTCCTGAAACTGAGACCCAAAAAGAGACACCCTTTTACTTCAAGCAAATAATAAATCACACTAACTTTATACAGAAAGTTTCGCTCCACTATCGGATTAAATTTATTGTAGTTATTGCTATGATAGTTTAGCGCTGTCTTTAACAATGTCTCCTGCTCCTTAAAAATATCAATTATCAACACGCGCCCGCATAGGCTTAATATCTTTTGCACCCCCAGGTACCTGTCAGTAACTGTTCTGACAGCAGCAATCTACTCCTCTTCTCCCAATCTCAACATACAGGAAACCTAACCTGTAGTTACAGTTAAATGAATATACATAAACAGATTACAGCATTTGACATTACACAAATAAATCGTATGTCCCCTTTGGGAAATATATTAGCATTTCCACAAAATGAGTACAAAGAAAATGCAATGTTCTTGCTATAATAATACAGTTGTGGCTAGATCATAAGATATAACTATATCTATGGCTGGTGGCTGCTTTCAGTGAAAGTTATAGACTAGTGCCTAGCCACACAAGTAAGCATAAAATGATCCTCCCTTGCCACTAGAAATATCTATCAAAAGGAATAAGTGACTATCTCCTATAATCCAGAGTTATTACCTGCATCTCACTATTCAGTTTTAAAGTGAACAATCCACACCTGACATTATCTTACAGAAATGACAGTTAATTTTGCTGACTCGTAACCCAATGGTAAGCATTCGTGGACTGATTCTACGCCTAATATCTGTTATTGTAAGTTTAACATTTAACCCATGATAAACCCTAACAGTTTAAGCACCCTTACTAGGCCGTAGACAGCGGTACCTTATCACTGAATAAATTACTAGGAGAAGTCCTCAGAAATAAATTCACTTTCCTAACAGATATATAAAAAGCTAACATGAATCTAATATAATAATTATAAGATATGTCAACTCACCCCGAAAAATGACTAGAACATAGGCAAACACATTCTAGTACAGTGTTAAAGTTTGCCTTATCTCATGATGGTCATCTACGGGCCAGGAAAATTTACGAATGTCTTCTGTCTATTAAAACCAGTCTACTCTTATAGATCACAAGGGACGCTCCCCCCGGACACCTGGCGTGCGTATTTCTACAGAAGTTCGGCGAAAGACGTAATCTAGAGTAAGACAAAAGAAATCGTGCGAAAGTTCCCCAGGTAGAGAAATGCATAACATTATGCTCTATCTTGTCTAAGGGGCGAAAACCCAAAGACTGACCGCGGGTTGTTATCTTCCCCTGAAACAGATCACACTCGTTACCCAGGCCTCAAAGGGTACCAGCCGCTCGTCATCAAACGTTTTAAAGCGACCAGAGAAATTCCCCTGTTGGGACCACAGAGGGTACCCGCCGCTAACGAACCGTTTCTTTCACAGAAACCGTCTTAGGCTCGTTCTAACACTTAAAGCGGACCCGAGAAATGTTTCTCTGGTCGAACAGGTGCGTTTAGATAACATTACGTCTAGCGTTAGCTGACCGCAGCTGGCCAGCGTAAACAACCTCGGGTGGGGTTGAGAAGGTGAAAAAATTTAGGTAGAATATGAAAGAAACGAAAATACAAAATGTCTCGGAAAACAGAACATTTAAGGGAGTAATGAAATTATAGACAAGATGGTAAAATAAATTATCTTTCACGTGACACTACGATAAAACATGTGCTGCATTTCTAAGAAAAACCTTGAGATACGCAGGTTGACCTAGATTTAAAATTCCATTCATGTCTTTTTATACACTACGTTACCTAAAACGAAAGACAGATGGACTAAAGATAGCAAGAAGGGAGGGCTGGAAGCAGGGACGCAGGCAATACTACCACAGTCGCGCGATACACAATTGCTGCCATCACGCATGTAAGGCCACATGCACTAGCTTTGTTCAAATCGACAGTGATAAAAAGCCACTACCCATACCAGAGTTAGGTTTTAAAAAACTTACAAAATTCTTATTAGGAAATATGACATTATACTGGTTTACGTTTGAAAACATGACAGTACCCAGACACCCTAAAGTTTGGAAGTGAGGAGGTAGTAACAGCACGACTATCCTAGAAGAAAATGCATATTGGCTCCATTAAATATATATATTTGGGTTCCTTAGGACTTGCTGACAAATAATATGTTGAGTGTTACGCAAATAGTCTAGGAATTGACAAATTATAGCCAAAAGAAATAGTGAGGGATGTCAGACAACACTAGAATCAGAATCGCTCAGTGGCAGATTTTCACCCCACCATTGTACGGGAAATGGGTCTCCATGTTAAATCTGATTTGATTGGCGGAAAGTAAATGTAAGGCTAAACACGATTAGTCGGACTATAAATACTATCTTGTGTTGTCAGGGGAAACGTGAGTAGGAGTACTTTTTTTGAAAAGCTGTGTAAACATGGCATGATTGGTTAGACCTGCCAATATAGTCAATTAGAGGCGTCAGGTCACCACCACATGTTCAAATAAACTTACTACAGAACCAGTGCGTTGAGCACCAGTGCATATTTGTCTAAATAAAAGCCTGGGACATCGGCAGATCGAAATTGTGCTATATATTCAGTGCCAGTCAACGTAACTGTGTATTATTCCATGAATTGTGGTAAGCTTGATATATTCAATATCTTTTTAATGAAAATTGAATGTAAATTGATAATTTATGTCTGTATATATGTGTGGTTCAGTAGCGAACATGAGGTACAGCCTATATAATGCTCCAACCTGAACAGAAGGTGTCGGAGGAAAGTAAAACTGCATGAAATTGCCAAACAGTACACTGACACCTATTTTATTGACTAGAAAGAAATAATGCTGGAATTGCAGAGGCGTAGTAACCATTAGGGAGGAATATACTGGTGAAAATTGTTTCAGATGAAGATAGCAGTTGGCCTACCGCTCTGAACTCAATGTTTGTTATGTATTGTGCTCAGTGTAGAAATAGAGTATAAATTAGTTCTGAAGTAGGAGGTACAACCTTCTTGTTTCAGGGACTGTGGTCCTAAAGCTATTGAGCAGCACCTGGTCAGAGCGTTGCTGAATCCAGAGGCGGACAGCATACTCCTTGGTCCATATAGTAAACAGTGAGGTGTCTCCAGAACACAGGGGAGCAATCGAGCAGAGGAGTCTTTTCCTGCCGCCATCACGAAAGATAAGCCTATGTGGCCAGCGGAGCTCAACATTATGTAACCCCATCTTAAACTGACATTGTATAAAAATAAGAGGGGAAATTAATTGTTTTAATGCCAGGAACTGAGAACATCTCCAATACTAGTTCCAACAGAAACAAACACTTGAAGTCATGATGACAAATACCAAAATAGCTTGAAAAACAAAACCAGTATTACCTCATAGTACCACTACACAACTGACACACATAAGATAATATTAATAAAATATGTCACTACAAGATTCATATTGATAAATTCTGTACATATAACTTGTAATTAAAATTGATTGTGATTCCTGGTTCACTTTGTATTTGAATCAGGACACATATATATTAATGAAAAGTACTTAATACATATTGATATTTGAAAATTTACCAGTGACTCATTTAAGAATAGTCTTATAGAGTGTTAAATGTGTGTGAGTGTCACAGTGTTGTCACGTGTGGTGGAATAAATTAAATTGTTTATCTGTCTGTTGTTGTTGTGACTTACACTTCATCATATACATACCCTAGACATTCAACGTAGTCATCACAATATTCCAGAATAATTCTGACTGAGATATAAATATGTGGTAGCAAGTAAGGTCATCTGTAATACACTACACTTATTAGATACAGATACCTTCACAGCTGATCTCAGTCAGTACACTAAGTCCCCTATAAATATTTATAATATCCCACTTTACCACATATGGATGAAAAGGGTCGGAAACAGCGCATTAATAAATGTGTAAACTTTATTAAAGAAGAAAAGCATGGAATTAATGCATATCATCATACACAGCATAAATTACATCAATAATCAAATAATCATCAACAGTCATAAATAATCATCAATAACCACCAATAATGCAAATACACACCCACAAACACACACACCACCAACACTCATAAAAACCTGTAGAACGCGGAGAAAATAACTAAGCTGTCCGACAGAGGGTCCGCTTTCGGGGACCAAAGGCGCTAGCTCCAGGAAGTGTCTTACCGATAAATATCCTTCAAGATGACTGAAGTGAAATACCGAACTTTCCTTGTCGGGCTAAACGTTGGTGACCCCTAATTGCGCGAGGGAACACTGAGAGACGTTGTTTATCTCCTGCTGACAAAATAAACAAACTGAGCGACAGTCCGTCCGCTTTTCGTGGGACCAAATGTGCTAGCTCCAGAAAGTGTATTACTTGTAGATCCTTCGTGAGGGACTAGCCTACAAAACATTCTTTGTTGGTGCTAAACGTTGGTGACTCCCCTTATAGCGTGAGTGGGGCTGGAACTCTGTCTATCTTTATGCTGGCCAAATAACCGAACTGAGCGACAGCCTGTCCGCTTTTCGTGGGACCAAATGTGCTAGCTCCAGAAAGTGTATTACTTGTAGATCCTTCATGAGGGACTAGCCTACAAAACTTTCCTTGTTGGTGCCAAACGTTGGTGACCGCTACTTGCGTGAGGGGGCTGGAACTCTGTCCATAGATGGCTGCTCATACGTGCGAGGTTTTAAGTATCCAGAAAATACACCAGAAGAAGTCACTTGAGGACAAAGAGTCCCAGGCGCGCTGATCCGGCGCTAGGCTCTGCTTGGCTGTAAATCCTGTTTAAACTGGTTTGGCTGTGGTTTGCTGAGTGCCCCGTTTAGGCACAAAAAGGCGGGTGATATGGAATTCTGCTATAGGCATGCTGGGCGGTTTTGATATTCTGGAAGCCGCGATGCTCTGGCTGGTAATCCAATAGGCGAGTAGAGAGCTACTACTGCATTTGGCGATTCCAGATTTAGCGTTGGCTCCGTTGCACTGCGTGAGCTTAACTTGGCGTTGACAACAAGGGGTTTCGATTCAGGAACGGGGTTGACGATTCGTTACGCTAGCGGTATTCAGAAACCCTCTAGATCGAAGAGTATATGACTTTCTTCGCCTGACTGGCGTCTGCTCTAGCGATTCGGTCTCCCTGAAACTGAGACCCAAAAAGAGACACCCTTTTACTTCAAGCAAATAATGAATCACACTAACTTTATACAGAAAGTTTCGCTCCATTATGGGATTAAATTTATTGTAGTTATTGCTATGATAGTTTAGGGCTGTCTTTAACCATGTCTCCTGTTCCTTTAAAATATCAATTATCAACACGCGCCCGCATAGGCTTAATATCTTTTGCACCCCCAGGTACCTGTCAGTAAATGTTCTGACATCAAAAATCTACTCCTCTTCTCCCAATCTCAACATACAGGAAACCTAACCTGTAGTTACAGTTAAATGAATATGCTTATTCATCTTACAACATTAAATGAATTTACATAAACAGATTACAGCATTTGACGTTACACAAATAAATCGTATGTCCCCTTTGGAAAATATATTAGCATTCCACAAAATGAGTACAAAGAAAATGCAATGTTCTTGCTATAATAATACAGTTGTGGCTAGATCATAAGATATAATTATATCTATGCCTGGTGACTGCTTTCAGTGAAAGTTATAGACTAGTGCCTAGCCACACAAGTAAGCATAAAAATGATCCTCCCTTGCCACTAGAAATATCTATCAAAAAGGAATAAGTGACTATCTCCTATAATCCAGAGTTATTCTTACAGAAATGACAGTTAATTTAGCCTATTCTTAACCCATGATAAGCATCTGTGGACTGATTCTACGCCTAATATCTGTTATTGTAAGTTTAACATTTAACCCATGATAAACCGTAACAGTTTAAGCACCCTTACTAGGCCGTAGACAGCGCTACCTTATCACTGAATAAAATTACTAGGAGAAGTCCTCAGAAATGAATTCACTTTCCTAACAGATATATATAAAAGCTAACATGAATATATCATATTATAATTATAAGATATGTCAACTCACCCCGAAAATGACTAGAACATAGGCAAACACATTCTAGTACTGTGTTAAAGTTTGCCTTATCTCATGATGGTCATCTACGGGCCAGGAAAATTCACGAATGTCTTTGTCTATTAAACCCATCACTCTTATAGATTACAAAGGACGCTCCCCCCGGACACCTGGCCTGCATATTTCTTCAGAGGTATCGGCGTAATCGTAATACCGGGTAAGACAAAGGTTTCAGAAGCAACAACTTTGCGAAAATTCCCCCAGAGAGACAATCATAATATTATGTGCTCTTTGCTCATCTAAGGGCAAACAACCCACAAACTGACCGCGATTGTTATCTCCCCCTGAAACCGATCAAACTCGTTACCCAGGCCTCAAAGAGTACTAGCCGCTCGTGATCAAACGTTTTAAAGCGACCAGAGAAATTCCCCTGTTCGGACCACAGGGGCGTTTAGGTAACATTACGTTCGCTGACCGCTACAGGCCGGAACGTAACCAAACCTCGGGTGGGGTTTGAGAGGGTGAGAAAGTTTGGCCACGAAGGTAGAAAATGAAAGAAAAAGAAAATACAAAATGTCCAGGAAAACAGAACATTTAAAGGAGTAATCAAATTATGGACAAGATGGTAAAATACATTATCGGTCACGTGACAAGTGCCCCCCCTTTTAAAGTTCGAGGAATACGGACAAAAATAACAGTAATTTATCTTTTCCATCGATGTCCGTTACCTATCATTGGAACATCCTATGCTCATAAACTAAATACGTTTCCAATTTCGGTCTGTCTGTATGACTAGCTCCGAGTTCATTTCTTTTCTTCCCTCTGTCTAATAGACGTTCAGCGAATGGGATTTTGCGAGGCCAGTCGACACTGACGCCTTTCGTTTCCGTGTGAACCTGACCTTGCTTCCGCAATTCGCTGTGCCTGTTTATGGTCCGGAAAATTATCCGCACCTGTTGTGGTTTTCGGCCCTGCCTGAACTCACTGGCCACTGCGTAGATAATCCGCCTGCTGTGCGCGGTGTAATCATTGTTGGGCTCAGGCTGCTTATGTATATATTTACCTGTCACGGGCGTGGCCTTGAATAACCCTCTATAGCTGCAGTCTTTCGGGATTTTTCGCGCGCGTGTAACCCTAGTTGGTAAATAAAGCCGTTCGATGGCCGAAGAAATGCTAGCATTTTTCTTCTGCCTCTCCACACCTACTCCCCTGTTTCGGTGGGAGCATTGATCAATCTTCAGACCTGTGCCGTCTAAAGGTGGATCTGGAGCTTTCCTTGCCTTGCCAGTCACAACTCTGGCTTGGTCAACGGAAATGATCAAGTTGCTCTGTAATGGCCTGGCGGAGGCGACTACTTTGCTGTCCATCAGTGGGGTTGAGACCACTGGAATAATGCGATTTGAATGGGAGAACTCAGCTGCCTGAAGCAGAGAGTAATCGATCGCATTCTGGGGTTCTACTAAATCATAACAGATCTCCGTAGCTTCTATCCGTGGAGAAAGATAGGTAATATCTGCGAGTTGCAGAGTTTGTTGAGTCGCTTTACCGGTACTAGCATGACGTGAGCCAAGGCTCTCAACAATGGCTCCTTGTACAGTAGTAAGGCAGCTTTTCTCACTGTCTTCTGCCCTGAGAAGTGTGAGAGACTCAAATGGAATACCAGGGATCCCTTCGCATGGAACCCTGTGTCCCCCATAAACGTCAACTTTGCCCTCCCCTGAGGAAGTTAATGGCGTCGGTTGGCAAATGTCCTGCAATGCGAGATCCCCTTCCTGGTTTACAGGCTCCGCGGTCTGCATGCAACGGACTGGACGGTTTGAGATCCCGTTAGATCGCGAAGTGCCCGAGAAAAAACTCTCGGTGTGTTTTTCCAAAGTTCCTTGGAACGGTTTGGAAACTTTAACCCTTTCAGCAGGCGACTTATTCTTGCACCTTTTCCGCTCAGGGTGATAAGAGAAGTGGCACCTCCTTTCTACGATCGTTGAGTTGGAGGGATACGCCTCTGCATATGGTTTTTCGCTGTCCGGCCGGGAATCTTGCGAAATATAACGTGATAGGGTGTGGCTCCCTTTTCTCGACGTCACGTGTCGGTTAGGTGCTGCTCGGTCTGGAGCGTGAGAGGCTCGGGGTTCGCCGCTTGCCAGACGGGAACAATCCGTATTACAATGCTTGTTAGCACCTCTCTCACCTTTGTGCAGTTTCCATGCCTGGGAACGTTGCGTAATTTTTCCCGTGGCTTTAGGTCTGCTGTCCCGACGTAAATTCTTTCCTTGTTTGGGCTTCGGATCCAAGTCCAAAGGAAAATCAATTTTCTGGAGTTGGGGTTCGGTTTTAGCAGACAAGTTTTCTTTCATGGGCGCAAGGTTTGCAGGGGCGTTGACCGTCAAGGGACAGAGAAAGCCAAGAAAGGAGCAGGCTACACCAAATCAGAATGAATGAACTGGATAGCCAAATTCGGAGGATGGAAACAGATACTAAATGTAGAGTATTTGTCGAGTTGGACAATAGTAGTGAAATCGACAAGGGATAGTGGGCTGGCAGAGTTATAGATTACACACACAGAAAGGTGTAAATAGGAGATGGACTTGAGACAACCTGGAAGAAGATTTACCAAAATGATCTCTCACTCCAAGCCTCAACTCACTTTTCACTGTCTAAGCATCTCCTGCTCTCACTCTTTTCTCTTATCATACATAGAGATTCTAGTAAAGAGCTAAACCAAGTTAATTATGGATGAAAAGGGTCGGGAACAGCGCGTTAATAAATGAGTAAACTTTATTAAAGAAGAAATAGCATGGAATTAATGCATATCATCATACACAGCATAAATTACATCAATAATCAAAATATTCATCAATAGTCATAAATAATCATCAATAACCACCAATAATGCAAATACACACCCACAAACACACACACCACCAACACTCATAAAAACCTGTAGAACGCGGAGAAAATAACTAAGCTGTCCGACAGAGGGTCCGCTTTCGGGGACCAAAGGCGCTAGCTCCAGGAAGTGTCTTACCGATAAATATCCTTCAAGATGACTGAAGTGAAATACCGAACTTTCCTTGTCGGGCTAAACGTTGGTGACCCCTAATTGCGCGAGGGAACACTGCAAGACGTTGTTTATCTCCTGCTGACCAAATAAACAAACTGAGCGACAGTCCGTTCGCTTTTCGTGGGACCAAATGTGCTAGCTCCAGAAAGTGTATTACTTGTAGATCCTTCGTGAGGGACTAGCCTACAAAACTTTCCTTGTTGGTTCCAAACGTTGGTGACCGCTACTTGCGTGAGGGGGCTGGAACTCTGTCCATAGATGGCTGCTCATACGTGCGAGGTTTTAAGTATCCAGAAAATACACCAGAAGAAGTCACTTGAGGACAAAGAGTCCCAGGCGCGCTGATCCGGCGCTAGGCTCTGCTTGGCTGTAAATCCTGTTTAAACTGGTTTGGCTGTGGTTTGCTGAGTGCCCCGTTTAGGCACAAAAAGGCGGGTGATATGGAATTCTGCTATAGGCATGCTGGGCGGTTTTGATATTCTGGAAGCCGCGATGCTCTGGCTGGTAATCCAATAGGCGAGTAGAGAGCTACTACTGCATTTGGCGATTCCAGATTTTGCGTTGGCTCCGTTGCACTGCGTGAGCTTAACTTGGCGTTGACAACAAGGGGTTTCGATTCAGGAACAGGGTTGACGATTCGTTACGCTAGCGGTATTCAGAAACCCTCTAGATCGAAGAGTATGTGACTTTCTTCGCCTGACTGGCGTCTGGTCTAGCGATTCGGTCTCCCTGAAACTGAGACCCAAAAAGAGACATCCTTTTACTTCAAGCAAATAATAAATCACACTAACTTTATACAGAAAGTTTCGCTCCACCATGGGATTAAATTTATTGTAGTTATTGCTATGATAGTTTAGGGCTGTCTTTAACCATGTCTCCTGTTCCTTTAAAATATCAATTATCAACACGCGCCCGCATAGGCTTAATATCTTTTGCACCCCCAGGTACCTGTCAGTAAATGTTCTGACATCAAAAATCTACTCCTCTTCTCCCAATCTCAACATACAGAAAACCTAACCTGTAGTTACAGTTAAATGAATATGCTTATTCATCTTACAACATTAAATGAATTTACATAAACAGATTACAGCATTTGACATTACACAAATAAATCGTATGTCCCCTTTGGAAAATATATTAGCATTCCACAAAATGAGTACAAAGAAAATGCAATGTTCTTGCTATAATAATACAGTTGTGGCTAGATCATAAGATATAATTATATCTATGCCTGGTGACTGCTTTCAGTGAAAGTTATAGACTAGTGCCTAGCCACACAAGTAAGCATAAAATGATCCTCCCTTGCCACTAGAAATATCTATCAAAAAGGAATAAGTGACTATCTCCTATAATCCAGAGTTATTACCTGCATCTCACTATTCAGTTTTTTAGTGAACAATCCACACCTGACATTATCTTACAGAAATGACAGTTAATTTAGCCTATTCTTAACCCATGATAAGCATCTGTGGACTGATTCTACGTCTAATATCTGTTATTGTAAGTTTAACATTTAACCCATGATAAACCGTAACAGTTTAAGCACCCTTACTAGGCCGTAGACAGCGCTACCTTATCACTGAATAAAATTACTAGGAGAAGTCCTCAGAAATGAATTCACTTTCCCAACAGATATATATAAAAGCTAACATGAATATATCATATTATAATTATAAGATATGTCAACTCACCCCGAAAATGACTAGAACATAGGCAAACACATTCTAGTACTGTGTTAAAGTTTGCCTTATCTCATGATGGTCATCTACGGGCCAGGAAAATTCACGAATGTCTTTGTCTATTAAACCCATCACTCTTATAGATTACAAAGGACGCTCCCCCCGGACACCTGGCCTGCATATTTCTTCAGAGGTATCGGCGTAATCGTAATACCGGGTAAGACAAAGGTTTCAGAAGCAACAACTTTGCGAAAATTCCCCCAGAGAGACAATCATAATAGTATGTGCTCTTTGCTCATCTAAGGGTAAACAACCCACAAACTGACCGCGATTGTTATCTCCTCCTGAAACCGATCAAACTCGTTACCCAGGCCTCAAAGAGTACTAGCCGCTCGTGATCAAACGTTTTAAAGCGACCAGAGAAATTCCCCTGTTCGGACCACAGGGACGTTTAGGTAACATTACGTTCGCTGACCGCTACAGGCCGGAACGTAACCAAACCTCGGGTGGGGTTTGAGAGGGTGAGAAAGTTTGGCCACGAAGGTAGAAAATGAAAAAAAAAGAAAATACAAAATGTCCAGGAAAACAGAACATTTAAAGGAGTAATCAAATTATGGACAAGATGGTAAAATACATTATCGGTCACGTGACAGTTGCGGACCATGTCTCTTCTTGTTACTTCAACCACCTTCCTCGGATACCTCATTTCTGAGGTTCAGATCTAGATTTCGTGGGTTGTAGTCATTGCCCATGACCCGCATCCATACGTCAAGACTAGGACATAGGTGGAGCGGTATACAGCCATCTTCGTCTTCTTACCAACTTCTCTTTTGCTGAGGAATCCTCGATTTATGGCCTAAAAAAGTCTCGCAGCTGCAGCTCTCCGGGTAGCCAACTCTTCTTTGATGCCTCCCTTCCGGTCTATGGCAGCTCCGAGGTATTTAAAGTGGTCGACCTGCTCCAGGACCTGTTCTCCCAGCTTAATCTGATGCCTTCTTTACTCTCGTGATATCACCATGGTTTTTGTTTTAGAGCTGCTTATGACCATACCTCTCTTCTCCAGCTCTTCCTTCCAGACTTGCAGGTGGGATTGAAAATGTGCCTCTGATTTAGCAAGCAGGGCAACATCATCAGCAAATGCTAGCTCTGAAATACAGACCTGTCTCATCTTCCAGTACGCCACTGAATACTAATTGATTTATTGCTGTTATAAATTATTTTTACATTTGGCGGGGGGGGGGGTGGGGGGGGGGAAGAGAATGGGGGTGTTTTAATAATGACTACATTTAAGCTTAACGATTTTTCTTTGTAATAAAATCTATTATTTGTGTGCCAATTTTTTTTATTCGGTGTCTACTTATATATATTTTTTATTTTTATAAGAAAGGGTCGGTAGCCTTCACTGTACAATCAAAAGGGTTCATGTCATAAGAAAGATTTAAACCCCTGACATAAATTTTGAATATTAGAAACTCATAGTTTCATCCAACTAGTGGGTCATAAATTCTACTTGAAATCATGCACAGAGAAGATAGAACGAAAGCCTGGGTGGAATTATCTCTCTGTGAGCTTAGGAAGAGTGTCAATCGAATGGATAATATCGTGATTCAAGCTGCCTTCATAAGAAACTTTAAAAACATTATCTTCATACGCCACGCGAACTGTGTCTCGAGTGCAATGTTTCCAAAAATGTGGAACGCGTAATCCCGCGGATAAACGAAAGAAAGGTTCACTTGGTACACGGCATATTTTGTTATATATTTTACTCTATAACACTATTTAGAGAATCCATCATGCATATTTGTTATATATTTTACTCTATAACACTATTTAGAGAATCCATCATGCATATTTGTTATATATTTTACTCTATAACACTATTTAGAGAATCCATCATGCATATTTGTTATATATTTTACTCTATAACGCTATTTAGAGAATCCATCATGCATATTTGTTATATATTTTACTCTATAACACTATTTAGAGAATCCATCATGCATATTTGTTATATATTTTACTCTATAACGCTATTTAGAGAATCCGTCATGCATATTTGTTATATATTTTACTCTATAACGCTATTTAGAGAATCCATCATGCATATTTGTTATATATTTTACTCTATAACACTATTTAGAGAATCCATCATGCATATTTGTTATATATTTTACTCTATAACACTATTTAGAGAATCCCTCATGCATATTTGTTATATATTTTACTCTATAACACTATTTAGAGAATCCGTCATGCATATTTGTTATATATTTTACTCTATAACACTATTTAGAGAATCCATCATGCATATTTGTTATATATTTTACTCTATAACACTATTTAGAGAATCCGTCATGCATATTTGTTATATATTTTACTCTATAACACTATTTAGAGAATCCGTCATGCATATTTGTTATATATTTTACTCTATAACACTATTTAGAGAATCCGTCATGCATATTTGTTATATATTTTACTCTATAACACTATTTAGAGAATCCGTCATGCATATTTGTTATATATTTTACTCTATAACACTATTTAGAGAATCCATCATGCATATTTAAACACTATTTAGAGAATCCGTCATGCATATTTGTTATATATTTTACTCTATAACACTATTTAGAGAATCCGTCATGCATATTTGTTATATATTTTACTCTATAACACTATTTAGAGAATCCGTCATGCATATTTGTTATATATTTTACTCTATAACACTATTTAGAGAATCCGTCATGCATATTTGTTATATATTTTACTCTATAACACTATTTAGAGAATCCATCATGCATATTTGTTATATATTTTACTCTATAACACTATTTAGAGAATCCGTCATGCATATTTGTTATATATTTTACTCTATAACACTATTTAGAGAATCCATCATGCATATTTGTTATATATATTTTACTCTATAACACTATTTAGAGAATCCATCATGCATATTTGTTATATATTTTACTCTATAACACTATTTAGAGAATCCATCATGCATATTTGTTATATATTTTACTCTATAACACTATTTAGAGAATCCATCATGCATATTTGTTATATATTTTACTCTATAACACTATTAAGAGAATCCATCATGCATATTTGTTATATATTTTACTCTATAACACTATTTAGAGAATCCATCATGCATATTTGTTATATATTTTACTCTATAATACTCTATAACACTATTTAGAGAATCCATCATTCATATTTGTTATATATTTTACTCTATAACACTATTTAGAGAATCCGTCATGCATATTTGTTATATATTTTACTCTATAACACTATTTAGAGAATCCGTCATGCATATTTGTTATATATTTTAGAATGTTCATGATTTTTATTCTTCTTCTTTGGCTCTCAACAAACGTCTGCCAAGTCTTCCTGTCACGTGCCATCAGCTCAAGGTCTTTTCATCTCTTCTTCATCCCCTTCAAGTCTGTCTCCAGTTCTCTTCTCCATGTGTTCTTTGGTCTTCCCCACGTCTGTTACCCTTGGGATTTCAGAACAAGGACTACCTTGTTATGCTATCAACAGATTTCTTCAATGTGTGTCCTATCCGTCTCCAGCGTCATCTTCTCATCTCTTGTTCCACTGGCGCATTATTATTATTCAGTTATTTTAATTAGTTTAAAAAAATTATTATTTCGTTATATAGTATTTATTCTATAACATTATATATATATATGTGTGTGTGTGTGTGTGTGTGTGTGCGCTCTCTCTCTCTCTCTCTCTCTCTCTCTCTCTCTCTCTCTCTCTCTCTCTCTCGTGTAGATAAAAATAGCAATTTTAAAACTACAACAAAATTATCTTCGCCCGACAGGGGTACGTCAATAAGATGACACTCTCATAAGGGGGCACGATTACCGTAAGTTTGGGAAACACTGCTTTTGGAGAAGACAAACTGAGAAAATAAGAAGGCTTAATATTAAATCATTCCAATTTATCAATCTTGCATGTCCATGTCAGAAGAGACATGAACCTGCAGAATGAAAGAAAAATAGATAAAGAGATTATAAAAACTAGGTGTTCACGTGTTTTAAATATGTTTGCTTCTTAAAAAATGATATGAAGAAATCATAATTTACACTTAAAGAAACCAGAGCCAGATAGAAAGCTGTTTCTAAAATCGACGGCCCTATGATACAGACTATGTGATGGATGTATATTTTCAGCATTAGCTGTTTGATTCTGGGTCATGTCCTGGCGTAATCTTTGAATTCTGGCAGTATTTATCATATCTTGATGCTGCACGTTGATTTAACAGAAAACGCCAGCTTTATGAAAATACTAGAACGGAGAGACAAACGTAAAGACAGACAGACAGATAGACAGAATGAGGAATATAAGATGAAAGTCTTCGCTTGATGCAGTGGTAGTTTTAGGCATAGGTAACCCAAGGCTTCCGACTAGGTCCGCGAGCTTTTAGGGGCCTAGCCACAAATATTTACTTGTCGCTACAGCAGGAATATATTTAACAAGGGGACCTCGTAAGTTCACGTGTACCTACGATCACGTACAACCTAAAACCACCACTGGCTTCAAGCATTCAGTTGTTTAAAATAAAATTGAGGTCCCATAGCACATACATCGGCAGGGAGTGAAGTGTTAAAGACCACTAAACTAGATCCAGCCTATATGAGGTTGGGTCACAAGTTTTCTTCCCGGGTTGTTTTATAGTGTTCGATATCAAGATATTGTCGCATCATACCAAACTCGTGATTTCTGCTAGGAGTAATAGTGCAGTTTGCCACAATTAATACCAACTTACGAAAGGAAGTAATCCATAAAGGCTAGTAATCAGCCAACTTCAATCAGTGCGACAACGAGTTTCCATCACGTATATCATATTTAATTCACAATGTCCACAAGACAATTAGCATCCATTGATCTGCAGATTATTTCCAAATTAAGTATTCATACACTTTAAACATGGCAGCATACTATCCGTATTCCCTCTTAGGCTTAAAATATTGACACAGTGAATTCTCAACACACAATTCCCATTCACATATTCCGAAATAAAGCTACCCCTTAGGTAGTATACACAGTGAACCCAGCAGGGTAAAATTTGTCAACACAATGAATATTGTTTCTATCCCAAACATCCCCACGTCATCTTTGCAGTACGCTTAGCGACGATTCGCAATGGTGCCGTACTTGCCAGCACCCCAATCATCATCATTATCTCTGCATGTGGTGTGCAAAAGCCCACGCCACAGTGCTACTAGTGCCACACCTGGAAACTTTACAAAACAGTATTGTAATGAAGAAGATCACCACTCTTACAATGAGATGTCTGAGAAAGGTGACTAACAAAAGAAGAAAAAACAATTTAAAAAAAAAGAGGCTAAGGAGAAGCGAAGGGGTTGACGCCATTGATAGAACAACACCAATGAATTAATACATTACCAAAGAATAAATTGGTTTAAACAGAAGTCCTGGGAAGAATTTGGAGAAAAGCTAGAAAAAGATGCGCGAGAAAACCAGAAATTGTTCTATAAGACCCTAAAGAACATGAGGAAGGAAAAACAATGCCCTCTTAAATTTATAAAGGACAAGCAAGGCAAATTGCTTACTGCCCCGAAGGAAGTAATGGAAAGATGGAAAGAATATTTCTCAGAACTGGACGGTGAGCAAGGCCAAGCATCAGAAATGATAACCACTAGCACAGAAGAGAAAACCAATGATGGTGAAGATGACATAAAGATGGAAGAACTGAAGGCAGCCCTGGAGAAAATCAAGATGGGCAAAGCAGCAGGGCATGATGGTATAACACCAGAAATGGTTAAGTACATTGGAGCATCAGGCGACCAATTACTCTTAAGGGTCCTACAGACAGCGTGGTGCAACAAGACAATACCAAAGGATTGGGAAATTGCCATCATAACACCAATTTCCAAAAAGGGTTACAATCGACAATGTGGAAACCATAGAGGCATATCCCTTCTCAGTGTCCCTGGTAAAATCAACTCTAGAATCCTAGAGCAGAGACTCCGACGCCTAGCTGAGCCACAATTGGATGAGGTCCAGTGCGGATTCCGAGCAAACCGAAGTACTCAAGACCTAATCTTCACACTCAGATAGATGAGTGAAAAGGCCCTTGAGTATAAGAGTTAGATCCATCTTTGTTTCATAGATCTGGAAAAGGCGTTTGACGGGGTCCCCTGGGGCAAACTTTGGGACTGTTTGGCAAGGAAGAACATTCCAGCACCTCTGATTCATGCCCAAAAGCCAGATCCAAACCTCAGAAATGAGGTATCTGAGGAAGGTGGTTGAAGTAACAAGAAGAGACATGGTCCGCAACCAGACGATACATCAAGACCTAAAATCCCACCCCCTGCAGACCCAAGTAGAACAGTCCCAACTAATGGTTTGGCCCGTCTGCAGAATGGGAGAAGATCGACTACCACGACAAGCATGGGAAACAAAGAGCCAGGGATCCAGACCCCCAGGAATACCCAGAGTGCGCTGGGAGGACAACATTAGACAATCTTTGAAGGACCGAGGACTAGAATGGAACCAGGCCAGGAGGAAGACAGCCGATAGGATAGTCTGGCGCTCTCTCTTCCAAATCTTTACACCTCACGGTAGAAGGGGAACGACTACGTAAGTAAGAATCACATACCCATATTCAATACCATCTACGACATTTCACGGCGTAAGCACTAGACAAAAGAAAGTGAGGGATGATGGAACTGGAAATACGGAGACAGGGCAGAATTCGGGGAACATATAAGTTATTATTGTACGACTCTGAAACATGGAGAACAACAAAAACAACAGCCAAAAAAGTTACAGACATTCATAAACGGGTGCTTGCATAGAACAGAAGGATTAAAATGGTATGACAAGGTCACCAACGCGGAACTGATGACAAGAACCAGACAAGTGCCAATGGAACCAAGATATGAGAAGAAGACGCTGGCGATGGATAGGACACACATTGAGGAGACCGGTCGATAGCATTACAAGGCAGTCCTTGTTCTGGAATCCACAGGGAAAGAGAGGCAGAGGTAGACCAAAAAACACATGGAGAAGAGAACTGGATACAGAGGTGAAAATGAAGAGCAAGACGTGGAAAGAAATTAATCTGTTGGCACGTGACATAAGTACTTGGTATGTATTTGTTGGCACGTGACATAAGTACTTGGTATGTATTTGTTGGCACGTGATATAAGTATTTGGTATGTATTTGTTGAAGACTTATGCTCCTTGAGGGAGCTAAAAGGTATTGATTGATTGATTGAAAGAGAGAAAGAGATGGTAGAGACAGAACTCACACAGAAGGATGTATGAAACAAATTCCAGCAGTAAATTATAGCCGCTGGAGAGACCTTGTCTATGGAATTTTTATACATAGATGTGCGACCGATGTATGGACATGAAATTGCAGACAAAGAGGCAAAAAAGGGAAGAAGCTGATCAAACCAATAACGCGGATTTGGGAAAATTAGATACGAACAGCCTAATAAAATATAACAAAGGAGAAAGCAGAGAATATGAACTAAAGCCTGAAAGGCAAACATACCTATCAGCTGCTGAAAACACCATCATGGACATCTTAAATAGTAAGACAGACAAACATACACTGCTGTAAGAAACCACTAAGTTTACAACAAGGAAAAAGGTATTTGATGACAGATGAACTCATCACTACATCCAAGAAAAAAACAGATTGAACAAACATATACTAGGATTATATGATAGGAAACTCTATACAGAGCGATACAACAGGAGACAATCTGATAATCAGAAGGAGTCCCCCCGTCGAACAAGTGTTTCGGCCCTGTATACTCCTTTACACCCTAAGGGGGGCGGGCCCACCTGGGTCATGACTCCCAAGTGTCTCCGCCTCCTGTTGTCTTATGTAGAAGATGAACCCACTCCAGCTTGGTTGCAGCTTTAAAATCCACAATTCTGCCAGCCGGAGGCAATTGTTTAAGCAACCCTTATGTTGAAAACAAATTATTGTGCCACAGCACACCACGACTAGGGACAGACACTGACCCACCTGCGGAAAGCCAACGAGGCTTCAAGCCACTACACGCTAGCAACTGAAATCTACTGTACATTAATCTCAAGAAGACAGAAATCAGACACTAAATGTAAATAATCCTGCACCTATAAAAATAAGGGGCCAGGAGCTAGAAAATGCAAATACATGTACATACTTATGAAGCATAGCAACACCAGATGGCGGAACAAGCAAAGACAGCAGTAGCCAAATGAATAAAACCATAATAGCCTTCACCAACCTAAACAACACCTGGAAACCCTCCCAGTACAGTACAAACACTAAATTTAAAAAATATGAGAGCTGCGTAATTTCTGTACTTCTGTACGGCACAGAATGCTGGAGAGTAACAGAAAAGGAAATGTCCAAATGGTCCTGTTTCCACACAACCTGCCTAAGGACAACTCTTCGAACACCATCACCAACTAAGAACTGCAAACTCGGAGCCACCAAGAAGACATGTGCACCATCGTAGCGGGTAGATGCTGGAATTGGGTTGGCCACATCCTCAGAAGAGACTCTGCCAACATCACCAGAACTGCCATGCTATGGACTCCAGAAAAAAGCAAAAGTAGGGAAGGTCAAATGCCACCTGGCGGAGAACTATGGAGGCAGAGATGCTGAGCATGAACTGGAGCTGGGGCACCACAAGAAGGATGGCTGCCGACCGAGCACAGTCAAGACGTCACCAGGCGTGATGGTCACTTATTGCTTTGTCGGTCAGAGGCCAAGGACCAAAGAAGAGAGAGCTCTAGTGTGTAGCATGTCTTAAGAAAAGTAATGTAGCAGATTACTTGCTGAAATGTAAGGAATGTGAACAACAAAGAAAACCACTAACAGAATGCTTAAGAACGCAATATTTTCTTTATCTATATTGCTGAAACTTAACATATCCATTGAGCTGTACATTATAGTAAAATGTTATGTTACCAAACAAAGAATCATCATACAAGAATTGCATCAGCCCTAAAGGACGATTTGGGAAAGGCAAATACATTAACAAACTAACAGTAATCACACAAATTCAATGCTAAAACAATTACACTGTTTTTACCAATTAACAAACACAAAAAAGGATATATTAAAATTTGTTGCTGTTGTTTTTTAAATTACAAAGAACTTAAAATACCAAACAAATACAGAAAACCAAACAAAGCAAATCCTGAAAAAGTCTATCAGTCCCTCGAACATAAAAATGTAAAGAGAAACATATTAAAAACATGGAAAGAGGTACTCCATGTACGCACAAGTCACTATGTGTGACGATACGTTAATGTGTGTATTTTTGCGACCCTTTTTTCTCTCACTCATCGTCCTATTATATGGCATATTTTATGCACCTACATTCTTGCCTAGTCACTCCCAGACTTGTTTACGTTTCACCATGTGAATCGTAGTATTACCAAGCTACTTAGACAGGTCAGCGGATAATACTCAATCACTTAATTAAGTCGTCTAGCTACCTTTGATAGAGACGGTCATTGTTGACATAAGGTGGTATAGTACGATCGACTGAAAGAAAGCCCGATTATCTGTCTAAGAAATCCGTATGGGAGATGTACGTAAACACAGGTGATAATATGTAATCGCTTCCGATGGCCCAATTCTGTATCAATAATACAGATAACACGTCTAGGGAGATTATGTTGGGACAGGTATTAGCCAGGAAATAAGTTCACCGATGTGTTTGTGAGTTGCACAAATGCAATCGGAAGTATTACCGCCATATTTGAAAGAGGTCACGAGTTTAAATTTTAAAATTGATATTTTAAAACACGCTGGGGATAGTAATGATTTAACACCCCGGCCCACATAGTTCTAAATAGACAGGATTGGTCTAAATCGAGAGCCTGAAATAAGCTTTAGACCTCATTGGAAAGCTGGTTGGAAATACCATCTGGGACTTGGACTGTGAAATGGAAATATAATCTAGCGCAGTCGGAGACACAAATGAGACTGCATTTTCAACAAACGTCGAGTAACAACTCCCAGTAGCCAGAGAGAAGGATCTGACAAAGAATTCCAAAATTAAAAGTGACAGATCGAAGTATTTGGGCGTCTTTATAACTTAAAAGAGAACCCGCAATTTTAAATACAAGGACTGGAAACTTAAGGAATCAGGAAAACAAGTCATAAGATGGATTCTGACACTACCCCAGACCGAGTGTTCGAAGCATCAAATCAACGTTGCTATGTCCATTCTACTGTGCCAGGAGATTGTATACCCCATTTGCGTTCGTGGTACGAGACTGCATTACTGTTCGTGGTTCAAAGCTACAAGACGGTTCTTAGTATCAGACCAGTCTGAAGTAAGAATCTTCGCCACTATCTTGTGATTCAAGAAGCTGGGTTCGACACCAACTACCTACAGTGGACACGTTGTGAAGACACCCACCTTGACATTAGGAGTGAAGTTCATCTAGACGCCTCTAGAGAAGAGTCATCATTACAAAAGACCTGACAACGTACACTGCAGTACTCAGCCAGTTAAGTTTTTTGTAACAGGCGCAAGCAACGTACAATAATCATCAGTCCCCAATTAAGTCTCAGTGAAGACAATTTAAAAAAAAAAAAAAAAAAACCTCTAAAATCACTTTCATCCATATTTATTTAAATTTGTTAAAGACTAATTGATTATTAAATTTGTTATATGTTATTTTACAAATCCATAGTTCATTTAGTTCTTATAGAAAAGAGAGCGCATGTATGATCTAAGGTCTTTAATATACATATACATATAGTTAGCCATAGAGCCAAAAATATTTATAAAAGGAATTTCGCTGGATTAAACAAGCTGGAAAGATTGGACTTCACATAAATGTAAATAAAACAAAAGAACTGAGAATAAATAATAGGCAGACGGACTCGATGAAGATCAATGATCAAGTCATTGAAGAAATAGAAGCTTTATATATCTGGGGAGTAAGATTGACAAAGGAGGAGGAACAGTTGGTGACGTCTGTTCAAAGGTAAATAAAGCCAGATGCGCTTTTAATGCCCTTCGACCAATATGGAACTCCTCAGCTATATCCAGAGAGAACAAAATTAGAATCTTTAACTCAAATGTGAAGTCAGTCTTGCTGTATGGCTCAGAGACATGGCATGTGTCAAAGAGTATCACCTCCAAGCTACAGACATTTGTAAATAGATGTCTCCGACGAATCCTCCGTATAAGATGGCCAGATGTAATAACAAATATATAGCTAAGGAAACGATGCGGACAACAGCCAATACAAACAGAAATTAAGGTAAGAAAGTGGGGGATGGGTAGGACATACAATCAATAGAGAAAAATCAACCATTGCCAGAGTTGCCTTTGTCTGGAACCAACATGGAAAAGAAGAGTGGGGAGGCCAAAGAGAACTTGGAGAAGAACTGTTGAAGAGGAGGAAAGGGAAATTGGAATGACTTGGGCGCAGATGAAAAAGACAGCTCAGAATAGTAATCGATGGAGAGCAACTATTTCTGCCTTATGTTCCACAGGGAACGAAAAGAAATGATGACGAATGATGATGAAACCAGCTGTGGGCTCGAACAAGCCCCACCACTGCTTAAAGCTTCACAAAAGGTGCCGGATCAGATATAAGTTAATAGTGATCTGCCCTATGCAGCATTGTGTTGACTTCTGAATTATGTTGTGGACACTCTCTTGAGATAGAAGCATCATTATCCTTCTATCTAAAACTCTACCAAGAGTAATCTTGTCCGAAGGTAGACACCTTTGGAGACCCATTTTATATACTCTTGAGTTTTGGCCACTGGTGGACCACTACTGCAAAGCAAAGGGTAGGCAAATCCCTTGACACTATGATACGCCACAACAACATAATATGCAACATATATATACATACACAAGGGGTTGAACCGGGTATTCCATGCAAGAGAGTGACAGACATCACACTTGTTATAGGCCTGTATGAGAAAAACCAAACTGAGCCTACTTGGTAGTCACTGGGCTTACCTTTTCTACAGTAAAATTGGCCTCGGTAAACATGTGCTAAAGTTTTCACGTAGAAAGAAAGAACAAAATCACTTCCATCATCATAGCCTGTGTCTCAGGTAACCATTTGACATGGTGCCATTCTCAAGAAACATTTCTTCCTAATTCTGACATTGCCATTCAGAAATAGAGTCAAATCCCCGTATTCCGGCATGAAAAAGAACGTGTTTTTTTTTTTAAACAAGGCAACCTTATCTCTGAAATGAACACTGATGAACTCTGGTTTCTTGCAGCGCAAATTTATTTTATTTATACCTGACGCCAATAATATGTTAATTGACAAAAGACAAGAAAACTTCGTTATAGAGCTTTTTGCTTTCTTCTCTTTGCTAGTTCCACAAGGTTCTTTATTGTTTATGTCCAAATTATTCTGGATCCTACGAGAATCAGTACTGAACTTCTTCACCTTCTTCGTGATTTTTCCTATGGTCTGGAAAATTCCATCTGTTTACTTCGTTTTTCCGTCGTTTTCCGTTCTCTCAATATGCCCAAATAATCTCAATCTACTGACTTCCAAGATTCTATCTCTAATATGGAACTTTCTGTTATACTGAATCTGGGGCAACGTATTATCAGCTAACCCAAGTAGTTCGCCCTCAATATGTTTGAATGTCATAGTGCAGAAGTCCGTAGGGGGGTTCTCTCATATTGATACAAGCAAATTCAATAAATTATCCCCGTTTTCTGATAAGCCGGCCTACTTTACGTGAATGAAGCGTACTTTTGTTAAGTGCTTCCATATTTAAGCGCTTCTCAAATTAAAGATGACAAGAGAAAGAGAGGAAAAAAAGTAAAAATGCGGAGAAAGATAAGAAAGAGAGGCTTAAAGTGTGGGGCTCGGGAACTAACATGACGGTCCGGAACTACCGTAACCCGCATTCAGCCAGGTCACGCACCGGGCACAAATCCCAGCATCTGGTTGTCCTAATCTCCCATTGTCAGAATTCTAGATGCCTCCAAATCCTCCAATCCTGGTAACATCCTAACCCAAGTACACTGCTTACGAGAGATCCACAGAATAAATGTTCAATGTGATAAGCCACTAGAAAACTAACAGCAACTAATTATAACAAAAGAAATAACAGTAATAACACTAATGTTCTTATGGAACAGGGCAATAAAGCCCGACGTAGATATGTATAGAGAGGACAGAACATAACCTAGGTAGGTGGAACGGAACAGTTATGCCCGGCATGCGATAAAAGAAGAACTATGCTATATAGACGTAGATAATATCTGAGTATGATCGTAATGACGTTAGATTATACAAGGTAAGTAAACTTTGATAAGTATTCAATAAACAATAAACAACAAACAATAAACAATAATCAATAAACAACAAACAATAAACAACAAACAATAAACAACAAACAATAAACAACAAACAATAAACAATAAACAACAAACAATAAATAACAAACAATAAACAACAAACAATAAACAACAAACAATAAACAATAAACAACAAACAATAAATAACAAACAATAAACAATAAACAACAAACAATAAACAACAAACAATAAACAATAAACAATAAACAATAAACAACAAACAATAAATAACAAACAATAAACAATAAACAACAAACAATAAATAACAAACAATAAACAATAAACAACAAACAATAAATAACAAACAATAAACAATAAACAACAAACAATAAATAACAAACAATAAACAACAAACAATAAACAACAAACAATAAACAACAAACAATAAATAACAAACAATAAACAACAAACAATAAACAACAAACAATAAACATAAAACAATAAACAACAAACAATAAATAACAAACAATAAACAACAAACAATAAACAACAAACAATAAACAATAAACAACAAACAATAAACAACAAACAATAAACAATAAACAACAAACAATAAATAACAAACAATAAACAACAAACAATAAACAACAAACAATAAACAATAAACAATAAACAATAAACAATAAACAATAAACAACAAACAATAAATAACAAACAATAAACAACAAACAATAAACAACAAACAATAAACAATAAACAACAAACAATAAACAATAAACATAAAACAATAAACAACAAACAATAAATAACAAACAATAAACAACAAACAATAAACAACAAACAAAAAAGAAAAAACAAAACAACAACAAAACAATAATAAACAATAAACAACAAACAATAAACAACAAACAATAAACAACAAACAATAAACAACAAACAATAAACAATAAACAACAAACAATAAACAACAAACAATAAACAATAAACAACAAACAATAAACAACAAACAATAAACAATAAACAACAAACAATAAACAACAAACAATAAACAACAAACAATAAACAATAAACAACAAACAATAAATAACAAACAATAAACAACAAACAATAAACAACAAACAATAAACATAAAACAATAAACAACAAACAATAAATAACAAACAATAAACAACAAACAATAAACAACAAACAATAAACAATAAACAACAAACAATAAACAACAAACAATAAACAATAAACAACAAACAATAAATAACAAACAATAAACAACAAACAATAAACAACAAACAATAAACAATAAACAACAAACAATAAACAATAAACATAAAACAATAAACAACAAACAATAAATAACAAACAATAAACAACAAACAATAAACAATAAACAACAAACAATAAACAACAAACAATAAACAATAAACATAAAACAATAAACAACAAACAATAAATAACAAACAATAAACAACAAACAATAAACAACAAACAATAAACAATAAACAACAAACAATAAACAACAAACAATAAACAACAAACAATAAACAATAAACATAAAACAATAAACAACTGGAAATTCATCATCATAGTCTTTCAACTCCCCAAGGAACACTGGTTATCAACAAACTTAGGACTCTTCCTGTCACGTGTCATCAGCTTCACGTCTGTCCAAATCTCATCTTCATTTTCATTTGTCTCAAGTTCCCTTCTCCCAGATTTTTTCTCTCTACAAATCTACGTCTGCTTCTTGTACCCTAGGGTTTCCAGAATAAGAACTATCTTGTAATGCGATCAACAGTTTTCCTTAATGTGTATCCTAACTATCACCAGCGTCTTCTCTCATCTCTTGTTCCACTGGTACTTCTCTAGCTCTTGTCATGAGCTCCACACCTGCAACCTGCTATCAATATTTTGTAGCATACTTTCAGGTCTGCCGAGTCAAAGACTAAAATTACATATAAATACTGCAAGCAACACTGGTCCGGTTTAGCTCAAGAGGTTTCAGCTGTATCTGAACTTATTTTGGTTTGGTTTGGTTTGAAGGACTATCTTCATTGCACACGGACAACTCCATCAGTGCTCCGATCTCCTCCATTAGATCACACAAGGAGGATCTCAGCACAGTGCACGAACTTCGTAGCGCCGGCGAGAATCCCAATGTGTGTGTATAGGAATCACACCTGCTATAAATATATTTGTTGGGTAGATTTGTAATTTTTAAATTTTGCCAGAGCAGCGGCCTTATGGCCTACTCTTTACGATTTCCAACTGCCGTGGGATTTTTAACGTGCGCAACTTGCACAAGGGACCTCCTATTTGTTCGCCTTTATCCGAACAGGCTAGGCATCCTATCTCACTACCCATGAGACCAGGGGGGAGTATGACATGATTAGGACCATGGTTCTAAAAACAAAATTATTTCCATAAATTTTATTTCCTCTACTAGGAATCGAACCCGGTGACTCTAGAATTCGAGGCGGACGCCATACCTCTTAGCCACTCCGACCCCCAGAAATTATTTTAAGAGGCCATGGCCTTAGAAGCAGAAAGACAACTTTTAATCGTCGTCTTAAAGAAAATAAATTCCCCAGAATGCACTATCCAAGTTAATGAAAATATTTTAAAACAAGCCACTAGATTAAAATGTCAGACACTGTAATAAATCGTCAGGTGGAAGATGCATCTCAGAAGTGAAAGGTAGCATAACCCAGGAAAATGCAGCATTCTGTAAAGTGAAAAATATTTGACGCAACTATTCTTTGTCAATGGAAATAAGATAGGGAGTTCTTCAGTGTTATATAGCACGAATCCTGAAATGCGAAAGTGAATCATGGACAATTACAAACAAGTAGGAAAAGACACAGAGATGTGGTTTGACAGAATAATATTACAAACCCAATGAACAGCTAACAAGAGTAATGAATAATGGAATCCTTCTCCAGCCAAAATTGACTATGGGGATGACGCCCCTGTGAGGTGACAGCATGTTCCTTTCAGCGTGTTCTTTACTCGTCTGCTTCTTGTAATAAGATGCCCTGAATGAGACCAATGCGCAAAAGAAGCTTACTATTCACATTAGTAAGAGGCAATACACTTTCTGTGGGCAGGTTATGAGAAGAATAAAGCAGTAATATATCGTGAGGACAAGAAACACTGAAAGAAAGTAAGAAGGAAGACGACAAAGACAGACGATACTAGATGGTATGACATCGTGGCGTGTGCAGAAGTCAACAACAGAATTGATAAATAGTGCAGGAGACAGGAAGTTGTGGAGAAACATGATCGTTTACGCCACCAGACATGGTACTGTCTTCTTCTTCCCAGTTCGCCTTCAGACTTCCACATTTATGACTCTAATAAAGGCAGTTGTTAACTCAAGAAGAAACGTTTCAGCAAGTCAAAAAGGGTGTCAGGCAGGGATGTGTGCTGTTACCGGATCTGTTCAATCTGTACAATGAAAATATAATGAGATCTCTAGAGGTCATGCCAGGAATTTCATTCGGCTGACATAATATAAACAACTTGAGATAAGCTGATAATACAGTCTTAATAGCAAAAAGTGAAAAGGAGCTGCAGGAAATGGTTGATACGATAGTGACAGAAAGTGAACATAAAGGCCTTAGTCTTAACAGCAAAAAGACAGAAGAAACGGTCGTCTCGAAGAAAAGTGTTTCCCCAGAATGCACAATCAAAGTAAATGGAACCGTTTTAAAACAAGTCAATAAATTCAAATACCTGGGAACATTAAAAACAACGGATGGAAGATGCATCTCAGAAGTGAAGTGCAGAATAGCTCAGGCAAAAGCAGCCTTCTATAAAATGAAGAGTATTTTATGCAACAATTCTTTGTCATTAGAAGTAAGAAAAAGAGTTCTTCAGTGTTATATTGAACCAGTCCTGACATATGGAAGTGAGTCATGGACAATTAGTAAACAAATAGGGAAGACACTTGAGGCCACAGAGATGTGGTTTTACAGAAGAATGTTAAAAATACCATGGACAGCCAAAAAGAGTCATGAGGATGTCCTGAAGGAGGCCAATGCACAAAGAAAACTTATTTCACAAGTTAGAAAGAAGCAATCCACTTTTTTGGGCATATTATGAGTAGATGAAAGCTGAAATACAGGGTGGTCATAAAGTCTTTCCCTGATTTCAAATTTTTACGAGATCCTCCAGATGTTAAAAGCATCAACGCTTGGTATATAAAGTTTACGGACACTGGCAGCGTCGGTGACATGCCCAGAACAGGTAGGCCTCGTGTGAGTGAAGAAACTGTGGACGCAGTGCGCACGGCGTTTCAACGCAGTCCTATGAAATCAACCTATCGTGCCTCGATAGAACTTGCAATCCCTCGAATATTAGTGTTGAAAATCGCAAATGTTGTAATCTACAAATAGCATAAAAAAACTGTTTTAGTTCTGTGTAGCGAAATCTGTGAAAACAATCGCTAAATTCAGTAAGATTTTACTCCTATGATAATGAATAAACCCGCCCGCGGTTGTTGGCCTATCTGCTTCCTCAACACCAGTAGAGCGCTGTATTTTATATCGTAGTAACGCGTAGACAAGAATCCGCCGTTAAATATTGCACGCTTTTCTAGTTTCGTCCTTGAGACTAACGATTAACGATCTGCCAGAACTGTGACACCAACCTACCGTCTGAATCGACGTAATATTTTAACTTTAACGCCCCTAATTTCCCGATCTGCGGCACGAAATTGCGGCAAGTATTAACGCAAAGACTAACGCCGCCTTGCAAAAACCCCTCTTCGCTCAACACTCGGGTCTCGTACTATATCCACACTGTTGGACACGCCATAATATATATATGCACACACACACAGTGTATTTCAGGCTAAAAAATTAACTAAGGTAACGTAAAGAAAACGAAATTTTGTGACGTACTACAAAAGCGCTGTTTCGTTCTGAATGAGAACGGCAGTTAAGAAAAAGAAATAAATTACTATGTAACGTGGAAATTTTTTTTTTAAATATATAGTAAGAGAGAGGGGGTCGTGTCACTAGTTCGTTGTTTACAGAAATTTGAATTTGAACCAAAAGCAGAGCATACAAGGTTAGATAGTAGGAAAACGATAATAGTAAATATAATGAATAAACTTATAAAAATGTAACCAATGTGTGACAGACAGCAAACAGGATCACAACTTACTTGTCAGAATTATAATTTTGTAGTAAATAAAGGAGATATTGACAGAAGACAGATGGACGAACAGACTACTTCTTTCTCAGCTTGACAGATACTGGGGAAGTGTAGGGTAGTCCAAGATTTGAAAATTTGAGTTCAGTTTGAAAATAAGACGCTAGAATGCCAAACAGGTCCTGATTGGCTGGAGGCAAATATACTATGAGGGTGATAAAACTCATTGGGGAAAGGCGTTCGTCGCCACTTTAGAAAATTGTTTCTACAATAAAGTTGTGTTAAAAGCAAGATCATAGTACGTTCTTGGATTTGCTGATCTGCAGCAGCAAGCGATCTGGATTTGACCATATATATCGCAATTAACCTTATTAGTAGGAAATTTTCATTTGATGCGGGTTTCATCAAGGACTCGAAGTGAGCCCAGGTCAACTGAGATCTGTATATTTCTGCATCTAAAGAAGTGAGGCAGTATCAACTGTGTGCCTCCTTGTATTTCAAGATCAGAAGTCTGACTTGTTATTGGAAGCTGGTGGTGTGACTATACTTCATCCTGCACATCAGAAGCCACAAAGTTAAGCCAGTGTCTGCAGGCATTTGATAGATCAAACCAAAAATTACTCTCATTTCCCAAGTGTTTAATAAATATTCAGATTGTGATGAACTCAGACGTTCTTCCTAACAGTACCCATTCATAGGAGCTATAGTACAGTGACATTTTCCCAGATTGACACATATAATTAAATTTGTGAACAATAATATATACAGTTATAAATTGAATCATTTTGATGTAAATATTTTGATTGATCATTTTGAATTTCAATTCCAGTATACACAAAATTGTAATACTGGAACAATAAATTGTAAAAAAATAATTCACATTTTAAACTTAACTCTGGGTGTTGTTAAATACTTTTCATATAGGCCTTAGTTGTATTTGTTGTCATTTTATTACAACACACTTTACATTACCCTAGACATTAGACGTAGCTATCAGACATACTAGTCAAGAATAAGTCTGAATGAGATCATAAGGTGGTAGCAGAATGGCACCCTGAAAACTCACCCTAATAATTGTTATACTCAGGGGCCTTCACAGCTGACCTCATTCAGTACAATATAAATATATAACAACACCAAGTCATAACATCTAAATCCACCACATATATTGGGGTCTCCTGTTCCGGGATTTAAACTTATCATAAATATTGGGTAGCTCGCTCCCGGGATTTTAAAACTTCTCCTAGTAATTATATTGGGTTGTTTTGTCCAGAACTTTTAAAATATAATATTTAAAATAATTTGAGAGTGGTTTGAGATATCCGTGCCTAGTGTTTTGTGTTTAGGTTGGTTAACTAGTTTAAGTTAGATTAATAACATTTAACATTATTAACATAGAAAATGGCAGATTTGGCCAAATTCAGATCTGCTGCAGTGCAGGCTGCAAGGGACATGGGGATGGACGGTCAAGGTCTGATAGCTTATGTAACAGCTGAAGTGGATACATTTATTGAGAGAGAGAGAGAGAAGATGCTAGGGAAGCTAAGAAACTAGAGGCTGATAGATTAGCTGAGGAGAAGAGAATTTTGTTAGAAGATGCTAGGGAGACTAAGAAATTAGAGGCTGAGAGGGAGGCTGAGATCAAGAGGCTGCAGTTAGAGGAGAAGAAACTTGAAGCTGAAGCTAAGAGGTTGGAGGCTGAAAAGGAGGAGAAACGATTACATATGCAGGCTGAAAGAGAGAAAGAAGAAAGGAGACTTGAGGCTGAAAGAGAGAAAGAAGAAAGGAGACTTGAGGCTGAAAGAGAGAAAGAAGAAAGGAGACTTGAGGCTGAAAGGGAGAAAGAAGAAAAGAGGTTGGAGGCTGGCAAGGAAGATAAAAGACTCCAAAGGGAACATGAGCTACGACTAAGGGAGTTAGAATTACAAGGCCATGCTCCTGAAAATGGAACTAGCCCATCCACCTCCGACTCTGCTGCAAGCCAGGTTGCCCCCAACTCAGCCATGGGGTTTCATCTAGACCCATTTGGAGAGAAAGATGATGATATTGAATCATTCTTATCTAGATTTGAAAGACTATCTACCATGTATGGGCTAGAGAAAGAAAGATGGAGTATGAAGGTATCACAGGGGCTTAGGGGAACCTCTTATGAGGTATTTGCCAAGCTGAGCAAAGACGACCAAGACGACTATGACATTCTTAAGCAAGCTCTTCTAGTTAGGTATGAGAAGAAAAGGGAATTTTATAGGAAAAAATTTAGAAATGCCAAACTGCTGACTGGGGAGACTTATCACCAGTTCTCTGCACGCCTGGAGACATACCTGGAGAAATGGACTGCTCTGGGCAAAACCCAAGATTTAAGGGAAATGATTATGACTGAGCAGTTAAGAGAGTCCATGGCTCCAGACCTGAGAAACTTTCTCACGGAACTGGGTGCTGAGAGACTGGGGGAGATCTTGAATGTGGCTGAAAGATATCAGGCAGCCCAGTCTGAGATAGCAGGCATGAAGAAGAAGCCTATGGACCATCCTAAAGTTCCCCAAAACCAACCTAAATTTGAACATAGGGATAAATTTAATAAAAGTAAAGCCTATTATGATAAGCCAAGTTTTGACCAACGCGATAGAAACCCGCAATTCAGTGAAAGAAAAACTTTCCCTCAGGGAAATAAATGGTGTAAATGGTGCAAGAGGAACACTCATGACACCAAAGTGTGTACTAAGAAACCTTCTTCCTTCGCTGCCATAAAAACGGGGAACAAGGGATTAAAGGTGAAACCTACTGGACAGCAGGAACCTTATCACCCCCCAGTTTGTGAGGATGTTGAATGTAATGGGGTCACCATTAGGTGTCTCTATGATACAGGTTTAGATTATGACTCAGTCGTGAGCTCTCACCTGGTGCGAGCCGATCAATACACCACAGAAACAGTGGAGATCCAAGCCGCAACCAAGGACGTAGCAACCCATGACACTTCCCATTGCAAGGATAACTGTGAAAACTCGCTATGTGGAAGGAGTGATTAGAGCAGCAGTGATAAATGAACCAATCTACCCTCTTATATTGGGGTGTAGATATGTTTTCTTGGGGAATCCCAGGAAACCTGTGATCATGGCAACAGTGCATACCAGGTCACAATCAAGGAAAGAGGAGGATGAACCTATAAATACTCATCCAGAGGAGATGAGGAAGGTACAGGCGGAGGATAGATCACTCAAGCCGTGCTTTAAAAAATTGCCTAAATGCCATACACCTCCAAACAAAGGAGAATTTTATGTAAAGGATAAACTCTTATATAGGAAGGCTGGAACTGGATCCAATGGTCATGGACAACTGGTACTTCCCAAGATGTATAGGGCAGATTTAATAAGGAGTTTACATGTTGGAAAAGATGGGGACCACGAGAAAGTAGGTACCATCTGCCAAAAGGTTTCACACAAATATTATTGGCCAGATGTAAAGATGGTTATTGAGAATTTATTAGAAGCCTGCGGCATATTTCATGAGGGAACACCCACAAGTGGGGAACATAATAATCAGGACCTAGAAACGCCACGTGGCAAACTTAGGCCTGAAAATAAAGATAAATATAATAAAGTAGACACAGTGGAATGGGAATCCCCTTTTCACACAGTCTTCAATTGAATGTGCCACTATGCGGCGAGTACAAAAAGTGGTTTTACCCCAGACTAAGCCGACAATCCCTCGGTCGGAATTATGTGAACTGGATGAAAATAAAAGAGAGCGAAGTTCTCTCACCTTAAATTTGAACCTGAGGGGAGACAACCCCAGGAAAAGAATTGGTAGTGGGAGGTTCTTATGTGATGACAAAAGGAAGAAAAGTCACCACCACCACACTTCCAATTACATGAAAATTGCCGGTGCCATGAAACATATGCAGGCCACCCTGTTATTTGGGAGGCCAATAAAAGGTCCACTGGAAGCCCTGTTGAGGACGTGGACAGATGAGAAGGCAGAAGAGACTGTTACCTCATCTTATCAGTATGTGAATGAGCTGACCACTCGTCCCAAAACTGGCTGGAAACTTGCTAATGATAATCTCAGACAAGCCAGGAAAAAACATGCTGCATATTTTAACAAGAAAGCGAAGGATAGAGAATTAGCTGCGGGAGGGAAGGTGCTCCTTCTACTACCCGGCAGCCATAACAAGTTGCAAATTGGATGGCAAGGTCCATATACGGTTCTAGAGAAGGTGTCTAGAACTAATTATAAAATAGACAAAAAGGGGAAAGAGAAAATTTATCATGTGAACCTCTTAAAGTAGTACCTGGACAGAGAAATCCAGGATGGAACACATCTACTGACCTTGTCGATAGCAACGGGTATGAAAAATGAACCACTCAACTCTCACGAGTACCCATTAAAACCATGTGAAACGTTTGCACAGGTGAAAATCAGTAAGCATATGACTAAAGCTCAGAGAGAGCAGGTTCAAAAGGTTCTGATTGAACATACAGAAGTGTTAACGGATAAGCCAGGGCACACAAACCTGTTAGAATATGATATGAAGCTAATAGAACCAACACCCATCTGTATGAGAGCCTATACGATTCCGTTCGCTAAGGAGAAAGCAATGAAAGAGGAGATCGATTATTTGTTTAAGGAAGGAATTATTTCTCACAGTGAATCTCCTTGCAGCTCCAGTGTGGTTTTGCTGAGAAAACCCTCTGGGGAACATCGTCTGTGTTTAGATTACAGGAAACTGAATGCTGTCACAGAAAGTCAGGTGGATCCATTCATTCATTCATTCATAACCCTCCACTCCCAAAGGAGCATAGGCCTTCAACATACACATGCCAAGTCCTCCTGTCCCGTGCCATCATCTCAAGTTCTTTCCATGTTCTCCTCATCATTTTCACCTCTGTTTCCAACTCTCTTCTCCATGTACTTCTTGGTCTTCCTCTGCCTCTCTTGCTCTGGGGGTTCCAGAACAAGGACTGCCTTGTAATGCTATCAACAGGTTTCCTCAGTGTGTGTCCTATCCATCGCCATCGTCTTCTTCTCATCTCTTGTTCCACTGGCACTTGTCTAGTTCTTGTCATCAGTTCCACGTTGGTAACCTTGTCATACCATGTTAATCCCTCTATTCTACGCAAGCACCCATTTATGAAAGTCTGTAGCTTTTTGGTTGTTGTCTTTGTTGTTCTCCATGTCTCCGAGCCATACAATAGGACTGACTTCACATTTGAGTTGAAGATTCTTATTTTCGTGTTGGATCCAATTTCTCTTGATCTCCATATATTTCCCAATGCAATGAAAGCTCCTCTTGCCTTTTGTATTCTTATTTTGATATCGCTGTCTGTCCCTCCAACTTTGTCTATATTACTGCCAAGATATGTGTATGATTCAACATCTTGAATTGGTGTTTCTTCAAGTTCAACCCTGTTATCATTACCTGCATTTATTCTCATTATTTTTGTCTTTTCCCTGTGTATTTTCAGACCCAATTGCTGTGACCTCTCATCGAGTGTTTTCAATTTGTCCTGCATCTGATTACGGTTATGGGACAGAAGAGCCAAGTCATCAGCAAAATCCAGATCATCCACCTGCTTAGTCAGAGTCCACTGGATTCCATTTCTGTTGTGTGTTGTCGATGATCTCATAACCCAATCTATTGCCAGCAAGAAAAGAAATGGAGACAAGAGGCATCCCTGTCGCACTCCTGTTCTTATCCCAAACGGTTCTGGAAGCTGTCCTTCGTGAAGAACTCTGCATGTCATGTCTTCATATGTTTTCTTTATTAAATTAATGATCTTCAGGGGAACTCCATAATGCCTCATCAATTTCCAAAGTGATTCTCTGTCTACACTGTCAAATGCTTTTTCGTAGTCCACAAATCCGATGTATAGTGGTGAATTCCATTCCAGACTTTGTTCAACTATTATTCTCAAAGTGGCTATCTGGTCTGTACATGATCTGTTTTGTCGAAAACCTGCTTGTTCATCTCTCAGTTTCTTGTCTATGGACTCTTTTAATCTCTCAAGGATAATCCTGTTTAATACTTTTCCTGGCACTGATAGTAACATTATTCCTCTATAATTTGTGCACTCTTGTAAATTTCCCTTCTTAGGCAACTTAACCAGATATCCTTCCTTCCATTCTGCTGGTATCTCTTCCTTTTCCCAGACTTTACCAAGTAATTTATATAACATCTCTGTAGCCGTGTCGATATCTGCTTTGATGGCCTCTGCTGGAATGCCATCAGGTCCAGATGCTTTTCCCTCTCTTAGAAGCTTTATGGCTTTCTTTATTTCTTCCTTCGTTGGTCTTTCACCGTTAATTTGTAGCTCTTCTTCTGCTGGCTGGATGTCCGGCGGGTTTTGTGGAGCTGGTCTATTGAGAAGGTCCCCAAAATATTCTGTCCACCTCTTCATTTGCTCTTGTATATTGCTGAGCAGTTTCCCATTCTTGTCTTTTATGAGGCAACTTGTTTGCTTGTATTTCCCTGTTAGCTTCTTTGTGCTGCTATACAGTTCTCTCATATTTCCTTTGGCTGCAGCATCTTCTGCCTCTCTTGCCAACTCCTCAATATACTTCCTCTTGTCTCTTTTGATACTTCTTTGTTTGCTTCTGTGTACACTTCTTGAGCCTTGGCTTTGGAGCTTCTAGTTTTGCTTGTGTTTAACTCTGCTTTCTTGTTTTTTCTGTCTTTTATCTTATTGATGGTTTCTGTTGTTATCCATGCTTTTTGTTGTCTTTCCCTTTTCCCCAGTATTTCTTCACATGTCTCCTTCCATACTGTTTTGACCTGCTGCCAATAGTCTTCTGTATTCTCTACATCTTCCAGCTGTTGGAGCACTTGGAATTTGTTGGATACTGTGACCGCAAATTTGTCTCTTGTTTCTTGATTTCTTAGCTGTCCTACATTAAACTGTTGTCTATAATTTTGCATTGTTGCATATCTCTTGAGTTTCATTTTTACTTTGGCTATCAGAAGATGGTGATCTGATGCCACATCTGCTCCTCTATATACCTTTACATCCTGCAATGATGATCTAAACTTCTTGTTTATGCATATATGATCTATCTGATTTTCTGTTCTATGGTCTGGTGATATCCATGTTGCCTTGTGTATTCTCTTATGTGGAAACATGCTTCCTCCTATAGCCAGTTGATATGAAGCACAGAAGTTTGCGAATAGCTCTCCATTTTCATTCATTACTCCTAGCCCATGTTTTCCCATGACTTCTTCGAATCCAGTGTTGGCTGTACCTATCTTTGCATTCATGTCACCCATCAAAATTGTGATGTCTCTTCTTTTTACTTTATCCATAATTTCCTGTAGTTTAGTATAAAATGCTTCTTTCACAGACTCTTCTTTGTCATTAGTTGGTGCATAACATTGGATGACATTTACATGAATTTTCTTTTTAGCTGTTTTGAAAGAAGCTGTTATTATTCTGGGTCCAACAGCTTCCCATTCAATTAGTGCTTCCTGTGCTTCTTTAGATAACATAAGAGCTACCCCTTCACTGTGGTGTGAACTTTCGTCTTCATGTCCTGAGGACAGCACCAATTCACCTGTGATGAGTTTCTTCCTGTCTACCCCCTTCCACTTTGTTTCACACATTCCCAGAACCTCGATTTTGTATTCCCTCATTTCTGCTGCTACTTGCGCCACTTTCCCTTGTTCGTTTAATGTCCGAACATTCTAGGTGCCAAATCTGGAAGTTCTCCTAGAAGAAAGAAGGTTAGTCAGCAACACAGACTCCTTTCGGCTTTCTCTGTGTTGCATCATACGCCTCCCCGCGAGAGGACCTTCCCCTGTCTTGGATGGCTGTGTTTTATTTTCTTTATTTGACTTGTCCATATTTGTTGAAGTTTTTTGTGGTTTAAATTTTTTACAGGATGGTGTAACCGGCCCCATGCCCAACCCTCCTTAGTCGCTTTTTACGACATGCCTGGTAGGGGACAGTGTTACTATTCTTTGCTCCCCTTTCGGGCCCCGGTAACATACGGGTGAGGTGGATCCATTACCTGATACAAATCAGCTGTTTGCCAGGCTGAACAAGGCAAAATATTTTTCTAAGGTGGATCTTAGCAAAGGCTATTATCAAATTCCAGTAAAGCCTGAGGTTCGACCTTATTTAGCCTTTAGCACCTCGGAAGGCCATTATGAGTTCAACATGTTGCCGTTTGGGTTGAAAAACGCCCCAAGTGTGTTTTCCAGAATGATGCGGAAATTGTTGGATCCACTGAATAATCCATGTATAACAAATTTCATGGATGACATTCTTATTGCCACTGAAACATTCGAAGAACACATTAACTCTCTGAATATGGTATTCGATAGGCTCAGAGAAGCAAATTTGACTGCTAGACCAACCAAATGTTGTGTGGGTTGTAAAGAGTTGGAATTCTTGGGACACACAGTATATCAGGGAAACATGACTGTAGTAAAATCTGTGAGATAATCGCTTATTTCCGTAAGATTTTAGCCCTATGATGAATAAATACCCCAGCCCTCAGGTGTCTGACTGGTTTCATCTTCATCGCCAGTAGGGCGATGCCTTTAGTGCAGTGGGAATGCTAAGAAAATGACCCGCCGTAAAAATCTAACACGCTTTAGTTTCGGTTTCGAAAAACGTTCAAAAAAAACCTTTTAACATCTCGCCGATCTGCTGCACGAAACGGGGGAAAAGCTTGTAATTAACGACTTGCCATCGTTTGAATTAACGTAATATGTTAACTTTAACACTAACATTTGTAATAATTCGGATATTTCACAGTAGTAAGAACGAGGCGATTGTAATAATTAACGCAAAGCACTACCAAAGTTTTGAAAAACCCCTCTTCGCTCTGCAAGCGGTCTCTTTAATATATACACGCTGTGGGCAAAGCCAGCAGAGGCAAACACACAGACAATTTTTTATTTCCTCCTAGCGGTAGTATTCTGACGTCACTCAAACTATTTGGTTTATTTGAATAGTGAGAAAAATGTTAGAGACAGGGAGGGAAGATGGCCGACTTGTGTAAAATTTATATTTGACGATTGACAGTGACAAAATTGAAAATCTAAACCATACTGAAACTGACCATAAAAATCATATGGTAGTATAGCTTAGAGTCCCCTGAGCAAAAATATGTTTTAAAAAATAGGGTAGTCCAAGTATCAGCCAAGTTATTGAGAAAATACTAAATGTCTACGAACGCTTGACCAGACAGGCTGTTGTTCTTGCTCGTTACACATAACGTTAGTGGGGACGCTAGAAAAAAAAGAGGCATTGTAGTAATTCAAATTCTATTAGTTGGTATAAGAGTATAGGAGTACAAGGGGAGAGATAGGAAAAATGTAACTAAAACGAAACATCTTTTTCTATTGTGCATAACTAACGCAGACTGACCAATGGGCTAAGAGGCACATAGTTTGTTTGGAATTGTTTTTTTTTTTTTCAAACTAAATTTTAAAAGTTGTAGTAGTGCCTTCTTTCATTAGTCGGCTCTAATAGATATTGGCAAAAAGGATAGTGGTCTCGTGGCCATTTGACTAGAAAATTTTATTCAAACACTTACGTTGAGATCAGATGTGATAGCTTGTAAAATTAAATACTAATTCACTATCTTTACGGGGCAGAGCAAAACTGAGGCCATATTCTTTCCAGTCAACGTTATTTGGGACATATTTCTTTGAACTAGTGAGTTTTTATTTCCTGTTACCATTCGGTGACAGGAAACCTGATGAGTGGGTTTAAAGTCTCAATTATAAATTTTAAGCTGTCAGCTGATAGCCTGAAGGAGCTTACGTGTGGGTGCTGATCGACATTGTCTCTACATTGATATACTGACTTATATTCGACCTACGAAGAATCCCAGGTGACAAGTTATCAGCTGGGACCTCTGACATTTCATCCTAAGAAAATAGTTCCTATCAAAATAACATTGAATTATATGGGGCTTGATGTAAACAACAGCTCCTCATAACAAATGACAATCACTAACAACTATTAAACTTTGATTCTGTGAATACACCTATAGGAACTCTATATTAACATATATTCATAGGACAAAGAGTCCATATTTTTAGCTAAAGTATTATATGTAAATATATTTCCTCATTTTCAAAGACCTGTCCAACAGAAGTTGGCGGGACAGGCAGATTAAATTGTAAAAAGAAAAAAACATTCAAATTTTAAAAGAAAACTTTAACCACTGTCTTATTCATTTTATTATAGTGAGTTAAAGTGTATTGTGTTGATGTACCATCATCTTCATTTCACCCCTAGACACTAGAGACATCATACACCAGCCACTAGAATCAAAATACGGACTGTGTGAGATCTAGGGAGTAGCGTTAGGTTCCCTGATCAAAATATCATCATCATCATTCCTTTTATAGTCAGGGACCTACATGTGCTTGACCTCACACAGTTAACACAGACACAACTATCTTTCTTGTTAGGTATAACATCTTAACCTCCCCAGCAAAAATTACATTTGCTACATAAATTGGTAGGCATGTCCGGGATAGGAACTTTTAGTACTACATATATTACGGTCCTGTTCTGGGTTTTAGCTATAACAATATCTATTTTCCGATGGAATCCCCATTATTATTATTGCCCAAGATTTGGGAATTGATGAAGTGTCAGAGCCTGGATTAATTAATTTAAAATTGTACTTGTTTTATAAATTGATTTAGAACATTTTAGTATTTATCTGATGGCGGATTTGGCCAAGTTTCGCTCTGCTGCTGTGCAGACTGCGAGAGACATGAATATGGAAGGTCAAGCTTTGATTGACTATGTCACCTCAGAATGTGATAAGTTTATTGCTAGGGAAGAACATAGGTTAGCTGAAGAGAGGAGAATGCAGTTAGAAGATGCCAGAGAGATGAAGAAATTAGAGTTGGATAGAGAGGCAGAAATAAAACGTTTACAAATTGAGGCTGAGAAGGAGGCTAGGGTCTTAGAGGCTGATAGAGAGGCTGAAATTAAGAGGCTCCAATTTGAGGAGAAAAATTAGAAAGAGAAGCAGAAGATAAAAGGTTGCAGAGGGAGCATGAGTTGCGACTAAGGGAGTTGGAGTTGCAAGGCCATGCTCCTGAAAATGGTCACAGACCCTCTACCTCTGATGCTACTGCTAGTCAGGGGGCCTCCAACTCAGCTATGGGGTTTCATTTAGATTATCTTATTGAGAGAGATGATGATATTGAATCATATCTAAGTAGATATGAGGTATTAGCTACAACTTATGGGCTAGAAAAAGAGAGATGGAGCTTGAAGTTATCCCAAGGTCTTCGTGGAACAGCTTATGAAGTTTTTTCAAAAATGAGCAGGGATGACCAAGACATTTATGACATGTTAAAGCAGGCTCTATTGTTAAGATACGGAAAGCATGGTGAATTTTACAGGAAAAAGTTTAGAAATGCCAAGCTACTGTCGGGTGAGACTTATCACCAGTTCTCTGCACGGTTGGAGACTTACTTGGAGAAATTGACTGCTCTGGGGAAAACCCAAGATCTTAAAGAAATGATCCTTATTGAGCAATTAAGAGAGTCCATGGCTCCAGACTTGAGAAAGTTTCTCATGAAACAGGGTGCAGAGAGGCTGGGGGAGTTACTTAATGTCGCTGAGAGGTATCAGGCAGCCCAGGCAGAAGTAGCTGGCACCAAAAAGAAGCATGTAGATAATTATAGGGCCCCACAAAACTCAAATAGGTTTGATAATAAGGATCAGGGTAACAAGTTTAAGCCAAATTTTGATAGGCCACGCAATGATAATAAACATAAAAACTCACAGTTCAATGACAGGAAATATGAGGAAAGAAAACCTCTTTATCAAACTAGATACTATTGCAAATGGTGTAAGAGAGAGGGTCATGACACCAAATTTTGTACTAGGAAACCTTCTGGATGTGCTGCGATGAAGTTGGGGAAAAAGGAAGAAAAGGTAAAACCTACTGGACAGCAGGAACCTTATCATCCCCCAGTATGTGAGGACGTGGTATGTAATGGAGTAACGATTAGGTGCCTTTACGATACCGGTTTGGATTTCGATTCCGTTGTGAGTGCTCACTTGTTGAACCCGGATCAGTATACCACAGAAACAGTGGAGATTCAAGGGGCGACCAATGACCTACCACTCATGAAACTTCCCATTGCAAGGATAACAGTGAAAACTCGATATGTGGAAGGGATAATCAGAGCAGCAGTGATAGACGCACCCATCTACCCTCTGATATTGGGATGTCGTTATGTCTTCTTGGGGAATCCCAAGAGACCTGTGGTCCTGGCAGCAGCCCAGACCCGTTCACAATCCAGAAAGGAAGAAGATGAGCCGATGAATACTCATCCAGAGGAGATGAGGAAGGCACAGGCTGAAGATAGTACACTCAAGCCTTGCTTTAAGAAATTACCTAAATGCCACACACCTCCAAGCAAAGGGGATTATTATATGAAGAACAAATTGTTGTACAGGAAGACCGGAAATGGAACAAATGGTCACAGCCAACTGGTGCTTCCAATTTCAAATCGGGAGAGAGTGTTGGAATTAGGACATGCAGTTCCTTTTAGTGGTCACATGGGGATCAGCGCAACCGGACAGCGTATAGCTTGTCATTATTTCTGGCCAGGGATAACGGAAGAAATAAAGAGATATGTAAAATCCTGTCCAGAATGTCAGAGAGTAGCTCCAAAACATTGGACTGCTCCAGCAACTCTAGGGGAAATGCCCATAGTGGGAACACCTTTTGAGAGAGTTGCAGTGGATATTGTGGGACCTCTCACTCGGACCAAGAGGAGGAACAGTTACATCCTTACTCTGGTGGACACTTGTTCTATGTGGTGAGAGGCGGTAGCCCTGTCGTCAATCGATTCGAAACATGTGGCAGAGGCATTACTTACTATATTCACAAGGTTAGGATTCCCGCATCAAATCTTGACTGATAACGGCTCTCAGTTCAAGGGGAAACTAACAGAAGAAGTCTTTAGGTTATTTCAAGCCAAGCACTTTCATTGTAGTCCGTATCACCCCCAAGGGAACGGTCAGGTAGAGAGGTTCAATGGGACTCTCATTTCTATCCTGAGAAAGCTGGCACATAAGAAACCTGATACGTGGGACCAATATTTGCCCGCTGCATTGTTTGCTTATCGGAAAGTTCCACATAATTCAACCGGGATGGCTCCCGCAACCCTGTTATTTGGGAGGCCAATAAAAGGTCCACTAGAAGCCTTGCTAAGGACGTGGACAGATGAGAAGGCAGAAGAGACTGTTACCTCATCATACCAATATGTGAACGAACTGACCACTCGTTTAAAAACTAGTTGGAAACTGGCAAATGAAAATTTGAGACAAGCCAGGAAAAAGCATGCTGCTTATTATAACAAAAAAGCGAAGGATAGGGAGCTTGCTGTAGGGGAGAAGGTGCTTCTTCTTTTACCAGGCAGCAACAATAAACTTCAGATCGGATGGCAAGGTCAATATACAGTTTCGGAAAAGGTATCCAGAACAAATTATAAGATAGACAAGAAGGGAAAGGAAAAACTATATCATGTGAACCTTTTGAAGAAATATCTGGACAGACAAATCCAGGAAGGAACACACTTAATGGTCTTGTCAATTGCAACCGAAATGAAAAATGAACCTCTCACTTCATTTGAATATCCACTGAAGCCCAGTGAAACGTTTGAACAGGTGAAGATCAGTAATCACCTGACAAAAGGACAAAGGGAGAGGATTCAATAGGTCCTGGAGAAACATACAGACGTGTTAACGGATAAGCCGGGGCACACAAATTTGTTGGAATATGATATGAAACTACTAGACCCAACACCCATCTGTATGAGGCCTTATTCTATTCCGTTCGCTAAGGAAAAAGCTTTGAAAGAGGAGATAGATTATTTGTTACAAGAAGGGATTATTTCTCACAGTGAATCTCCTTATAGTTCCTGTGTGGTTTTGTTGCGGAAACCATCGGGAGAACATAGACTGTGCATAGATTACAGGAAACTGAATGCTGTCACAGAAGATCAGGTGGATCCATTACCTGATACTACGCAACTTTTTGCCAGGCTGAACAAGGCTACATATTTTTCAAAGGTGGATCTTAGCAAAGGCTATTATCAAATTTCAGTAAAGCCTGAGGTTCGACCTTACTTAGCATTTAGCACCTCGGAAGGTCATTATGAGTTCAACATGCTACCGTTTGGGTTGAAAAATTCCCCGAGTGTGTTTTCTAGGATGATGCGAAAATTGTTGGATCCCCTGAACAATCCATGTATCTCGAATTTCATGGATGATATCCTCATTGCTACTGAAACTTTTGAGGAACATGTTAACTCTTTGAATATGCTGTTTGATAGACTCAGAGAGGCTAACTTGACTGCTAGACCAACAAAATGTTGTATTGGGTGTAAAGAGTTGGAATTCTTGGGACATACCGTACATCAGGGTAGCATGACCCCTGACCCCAAGAATCTGGAGAAACTGAAAAGAGCACCTAGACCACAAACAAAGAAAGATGTGCGATCTTTTGTGTCGTTGTGTGGTTTCTACCAAAAGTACATTAAACATTTTAACTCTATATGTGCTCCTCTGACGGATTTAACTCGAAAGGGACAACCTGATACAATAAACTGGTCCGCACAGTGTGAATTGGCTTACCAGGAGTTAAAAGAAAAACTCACAAGCAGGCCAGTATTGCAATTGCCTGACTTGAATCAAGAATTTGTCGTGAGAAGTGACGCAAGCAATGTGGGCCTGGGCGCTACATTGTTGCAAAGGTCCTCCTCACAAGATTGGGAATTGAACCCAGTCGCTTATGCAAGCCGCAAGTTGAACAAGGCGGAAAAAAATTATTCAACAAGTGAGAAAGAATGTTTGGCGTTAATATGGGCTATAAAAAAATTTCAGATTTATCTATATGGCAGGACATTTGTGGTCCAAACGGATCATTCACCTCTCGTATTCCTGTCACAAGCCAAGCATGAAAATTCTAGATTATTAAGATGGTCATTATTATTACAGCCATACTCATTTATGATTGAATATATTCCCGGCCCTCAGAACATCGGTGCAGATTTTTTTAAATAGACATCCTTGTGATGAAAATTAGAAGAAAACGTAGGACTTTATGTGCGCTAAGTTATCTCACAGATTGTAACCTGCAATGGATGCATGTTTTAGGAAGGGAGGTGTGTAGTAAAATCTGTGAGATAATCGCTTATTTCCGTAAGATTTTAGCCCTATGATGAATAAATACCCCAGCCCTCAGGTGTCTGACTGGTTTCATCTTCATCGCCAGTAGGGCGATGCCTTTAGTGCAGTGGGAATGCTAAGAAAATGACCCGCCGTAAAAATCTAACACGCTTTAGTTTCGGTTTCGAAAAACGTACAAAAAATAAAACATTTTAACATCTCGCCGATCTGCTGCACGAAACGGGGGAAAAGCTTGTAATTAACGGCTTGCCATCGTTTGAATTAACGTAATATGTTAACTTTAACACTAACATTTGTAATAATTCGGACATTTCACAGTAGTAAGAATGAGGCAATTGTAATAATTAACGCAAAGCACTACCAAAGTTTTGAAAAACCCCTCTTCGCTCTGCAAGCGGTCTCCTTAATATATACACGCTGTGGGCAAAGCCAGCAGAGGCAAATACACAGACAATTTTTTATTTCCTCCTAGCGGTAGTATTCTGACGTCACTCAAACTAGTTGGTTTATTTGAATAGTGAGGAAAATGTTAGAGACAGGGAGGGAAGATGGCCGACTTGTGTAAAATTTATATTTGACGATTGACAGTGACAACATTGAAAATCTAAACCATACTGAAACTGACCATAAAAATCATATGGTAGTATAGCTTAGAGTCCCCTGAGCAAAAATATGTTTTAAAAAATAGGGTAGTCCAAGTATCAGCCAAGTTATTGAGAAAATACTAAATGTCTACGAACGCTTGACCAGACAGGCTGTTGTTCTTGCTCGTTACACATAACGTTAGTGGGGACGCTAGAAAAAAAGAGGCATTGTAGTAATTCAAATTCTATTAGTTGGTATAAGAGTATAGGAGTACAAGGGGAGAGATAGGAAAAATGTAACTAAAACGAAACATCTTTTTCTATTGGGCATAACTAACGCAGACTGACCAATGGGCTAAGAGGCACATAGTTTGTTTGGAATTGTTTTGGTTTTTTTTCAAACTAAATTTTAAAAGTTGTAGTAGTGCCTTCTTTCATTGGTCGGCTCTAATAGATATTGGCAAAAGGCATAGTGGTCTCGTGGCCATTTGACTAGAAAATTTTATTCAAACACTTACGTTGAGATCAGATGTGATAGCTTGTAAAATTAAATACTAATTCACTATCTGGACGGGGCAGAGCAAAACTGAGGCCATATTCTTTGCCAGTCAACGTTATTTGTGACATATCTCTTTGAACTAGTGAGTTTTTATTTCCTGTTACCATCCGGTGACAGGAAACCTGATGAGTGGGTGTAAAGTCTCCATTATAAATTTTAAGCTGTCAGCTGATAGCCTGAAGGAGCTTACGTGTGGGTGCTGATCGACATTGTCTCTACATTGATATACTGACTTATATTCGACCTACGAAGAATCCCAGGTGACAAGTTATCAGCTGGGACCTCTAACATTTCATCCTAAGAAAATAGTTCCTATCAAAATAACATTGAATTATATGGTGCTTGATGTAAACAACAGCTCCTCATAACAAATGACAATCACTAACAACTATTAAACTTTGATTCTGTGAATACACCTATATGAACTCTATATTAACATATATTCATAGGACAAAGAGTCCATATTTTTAGCTAAAGTATTATATGTAAATATATTTCCTCATTTTCAAAGACCTGTCCAACAGAAGTTGGCGGGACAGGCAGATTAAATTGTAAAAAGAAAAAAAAACATTCAAATTTTAAAAGAAAACTTTAACCACTGTCTTATTCATTTTATTATAGTGAGTTAAAGTGTATTGTGTTGATGTACCATCATCTTCATTTCACCCCTAGACACTAGAGACATCATACACCAGCCGCTAGAATCAAAATACGGACTGTGTGAGATCTAGGGAGGTAGCGTTAGGTACCTTGATCAAAATATCATCATCATCATTCCTTTTATAGTCAGGGACCTACATGTGCTTGACATCACACAGTTAACACAGACACAACTATCTTTCTTGTTAGGTATAACATCTTAACCTCCCCAGCAAAAATTACATTTGCTACAATGACCCCTGACCCCAAGAACTTGGAGAAACTGCAGAGAGCACCGAGGCCCCGAACAAAAAAAGATGTGAGATCTTTTGTCTCATTGTGTGGGTTTTATCAGAAATATATCTATATGTGCGCCTCTGACAGATTTAACTCGTAAGGGACAACCTGATAAGATTATTTGGTCAGCACAGTGCGAATTAGCCTACCAAGAGCTAAAAGAAAAACTCACCAGCAAGCCGATACTGAAATTGCCGGATTTAAGTCAAGAATTTGTGGGGAGAACGGATGCAAGCAACATCGGATTAGGGGCTACATTGTTGCAAAGGTCCAATTCACTTGATGGGGAATTAAACCCAGTTGCTTATGCTAGCCACAAGTTGAATAAGGCGGAGCAAAACTATTCAACAAGTGAAAAAGAATGTTTAGCACTAATCTGGGCTATAAATAAATTCCAGATCTATCTCTATTGTAGGACATTTGTGGTACAAACAGATCACCAGTCTCTCGTATTCTTATCACAGGCCAAGCATGAAAATGCACGTCTATTAAGGTGGTCATTACTCATCCAACCTTATTCGTTTACGATCGAATATACACAGGGGTCGCAGAATGTAGGAGCGGATTTCTTGAGTAGGCATCCTTATGAGGAAAATCAGAAAACGCTTAGGACATAGGATGTAATTTGCGCTAGTTGTCTCACAGATTATAACCTGCAATGTATGCATGTTTTAGGAAGGGAAGTGTGTAGCGAAATCTGTGAAAACAATCGCTAAATTCAGTAAGATTTTACTCCTATGATAATGAATAAACCCGCCCGCGGTTGTTGGCCTATCTGCTTCCTCAACACCAGTAGAGCGCTGTATTTTATATCGTAGTAACGCGTAGACAAGAATCCGCCGTTAAATATTGCACGCTTTTCTAGTTTCGTCCTTGAGACTAACGATTAACGATCTGCCAGAACTGTGGCACCAACCTACCGTCTGAATTAACGTAATATTTTAACTTTAACGCCCCTAATTGTAGCAATCCGGACAATTTCCCGATCTGCGGCACGAAACTGCGGCAAGTATTAACGCAAAGATTAACGCCGCCTTGCAAAAACCCCTCTTCGCTCAACACTCGGGTCTCGTACTATATCCACACTGTTGGACACGCCATAATATATATATACACACACACAGTGTATTTCAGGATAAAAAATTAACTATGGTAACGTAAAGAAAACGCGTTGTCAAAATTATGTGACGTACTACAAAAGCGCTGTTTCGTTCTGAATGAGAACGGTAGTTAAGAAAAAGAAATAAATTACTATGTAACGTGGAAATTTTTTTTTTTAAATAAATAGTAAGAGAGAGGGGTGGTGGTCGTGTCCCTAGTTCGTTGTTTACAGAAATTTGAATTTGAACCAAACGCAGAGCATACAAGGTTAGATAGTAGGAAAACGATAATAGTAAATATAATGAATAAACTTATAAAAATGTAACCACTGTGTGACAGACAGCAAACATGATCACAACTTACTTGTCAGAATTATAATTTAGTAGTAAATAAAGGAGATATTGACAGAAGACAGATGGACGAACAGACTACTTCTTTCTCAGCTTGACAGATACTGGGGAAGGGTAGGGTAGTCCAAGATTTGAAAATTTGAGTTCAGTTTGAAAATAAGACGCTAGAATGCCAAACAGGTCCTGATTGGCTGGAGGCAAATATACTATGAGGGTGATAAAACTCATTGGGGAAAGGCGTTCGTCGCCACTTTAGAAAATTGTTTCTACAATAAAGTTGTGTTAAAAGCAAGATCATAGTACGTTCTTGGATTTGCTGATCCGCAGCAGCAAGCGATCTGGATTTGACCATATATATCGCAATTAACCTTATTAGTAGGAAATTTTCATTTGATGCGGGTTTCATCAAGGACTCGAAGTGAACCCAGGTCAACTGAGATCTGTATATTTCTGCATCTAAAGAAGTGAGGCAGTATCAACTGTGTGCCTTCTTGTATTTCAAGATCAGAAGCCTGACTTGTTATTGGAAGCTGGTGGTGTGACTATACTTCATCCTGCACATCAGAAGCCACAAAGTTAAGCCAGTGTCTGCAGGCATTTGATAGATCAAACCAAAAATTACTCTCATTTCCCAACTGTTTAATAAATATTCAGATTGTGATGAACTCAGACGTTCTTCCTAACAGTACCCATTCATAGGAGCTATAGTACAGTGACATTGTTCCAGATTGACACATATAATTAAATTTGTGAATAATAATATATACAGTTATAAATTGAATCATTTTGATGTAAATATTTTGATTGATCATTTTGAATTTCAATTCCAGTATACACAAAATTGTGATACTGGAACAATAAATTGTAAAAAAATAATTCACATTTTAAACTTAACTCTGGGTGTTGTTAAATACTTTTCATATAGGCCTTAGTTGTATTTGTTGTCATTTTATTCCAACACACTTTACATTACCCTAGACATTAGACGTAGCTATCAGACATACTAGTCAAGAATAAGTCTGAATGAGATCATAAGGTGGTAGCAGAAAGGCACCCTGAAAACTCACCCTAATAATTGTTATACTCAGGGGCCTTCACAGCTGACCTCATTCAGTACAATATAAATATATAACAACACCAAGTCATAACATCTAAATCCACCACATTCTGGACTAATTTCCAAAAAACCAAGTGTCTCTGCATAGAATACTTTTTTTTTTTTTTTTTTTTTTTTTTTTTTTGAAATCAGGGAAAGACTTTATGACCACCCTGTATATCGTAACAACAGGAAAGACTGAAAGTAAAAGAGATAGGGGAAGACAAAGAAAGCAAATACTGGACAGTTTGACATGGTGGCATGGAAAGAAGTCAACAGCAGAATTGACAAACTGTTTGGAGACAGGAAGCTGCCGAGAGACGTGATCTCCTACGCCACTAGGCATAGTACTTGAAGAAGAAGAAGTTAACTCAAGGTTCCTGACATCTCCAAACAGTTTTTCATGGAGTGAAGTAGGTTGTTGCCATATGCTACTCCGTTCATTGCCGCTTGGTACTTGAAGAAGAGAAGAAGAACTTATTTTATCTCCAAGTACGTTATCATGCACGTGATTTCAAATATGCAATGAAATACTGTACACACTTCCAAAGACGTAATCACAAAATACTAAAATTACAAGTTTAGAACTAAATGCTTCTCAAGGGAACCACAAGTTATGTCAAGTTGTCCTCTACCGACATAAATAACAACACGAAAATGGAATAGTTTATATTTCTGGCACATGAACATCACTATCTTTTCTAGATATCTTGTCACTGTATCAGCCAGACGCACTGTCGTAAAATAAAGCTGTCAGTTTCCACACAGAGAAAAACTATCTTTACAGATAATTTAAATATGTCATTTGTCATTAGGCACCAAAACAATTCTTCCATTTTTTTTTTCACTTGAGCCTCGTAGTTTGTAGTTAAAAAGTCGGATATATATTTTATAAAGTTTTTTTTTTTTGGAACCGCGTCCATTAACTCTTTCTACGCCAGACAGAATTCAGCTTTCATCAGGACACCAAATATGTGGCTATTATTTGTTTTTTTTTTTTTTTCCTACGGGCGGTTTTATTTTATTTTGTTAACAGAGATAAAACTTATATATATAATTTTTTTTCCTCGAACTTTACTTTTTAAAAACTGATCCAGGTCCACTGACGTCATGAAGCGTGCTGGGGAACTGAAGTCAGCGTTCTTGATCCATGACTTTCACACTCGCTGCTGTGACTCTATCTTGCTATAGGATTTCAGTGGTCTTGTCTATCCATCTGCCTCTCAGTTTTCTCCGTTCCATGAAACCAGATCTTCTACTTTTTTAGCGAGTAGTGGTAATTTATCGGTCTCCCTTCTCGTGAGATTACCAACCCACTTAATTGTCTGTTTCTCTTTACACCCGATGCATGATGTAGTTCCTACAATGTCGTCATTTTTCACTTTGTATCTCCGGGTAAAAATAAGACTTTTTCGTAAGCATGTCATCAAACATAATGTGCGTTTCCTCTCCTGTGCTTTGTGCAGGGACCATGTTTGACACCGACAACAAAGAGTTGGTTAAAAAATATACTATTTATCAGCTATCGCTTAGTTTCTATACTGATATTTGGATGTTTGAGTAGTAATTAATATATCTCGTAATACGAGTATATTACAAATTGTTGCAAAGTTGCTAGAGAATATTTTGAAGCGACGTAGAAAGTCTTATGTACACCAAATAAATGTGCTTTGTTTCCTGAAGTGAGCAGACATGAAAAATTCGACCATAACCAACAGGCGAACCTGGCAGTCGTTAGGACCGCGTACCTGGCAGTCTTTAGGACCGCGTACCTGGCAATCGTTAGGACAGGGGTTTTTTTTAACCTGTGATCCACGGGCACCTTGGGAGTTCATGAATGGATTCTATGGTGTACGTGATCATAACCAAAAATTTATAATGTAACATTTTAAATCATGATTTTATGTGCACGTTTTTCAAGAAAGGGTCCTTAGCCTTCATAGGACAGTCAGAAGGATCTATAAGCGTCATCGGGCAATCATAGGGGTCCGTAGCCTTTACCGGATAATAAAAGAAGTCCACTGAACAAATAGAGTTAAGAAACCCTGCCTTAGAAGAATAATTTACTATACAGTGTCGCGCCAAACGGCTCGCGGGGATAGAAGAGTTAAAAAAGCCCACAAAGACTACAGGTAAACAAATAAAAGATATTTTTAAAAAATATTTTAAACACAAACTTTTAATGCACTAAAAAGCCACAAATAATTTTTCAAGGAGTTTATAGCGTGCAGTAAAAAAAATGACAAGAAGTTTCAATATTTCTCTCAAGAGAGACAATCTGGTTGGAAAGAATACACCTAGATTATTTGCAGCTATCGCCCATTTTACTGATTTAATTTTATTATTTTTACAACTGACTATTGTATTGTCATGGGGAATACACAACTATGCAAAGTTTCAGAGCTATTGCTCATCTGGAAGTGATTGAAAAATCGATTGCAAGATTTGAAGGTGACAAGAGAGTGACATACGTTCCTGGTTAAAGAAAAGCCTGTAAAACAAGTTGTCAAGAGTAGAGTAAACTAACGGACAGTTAAGTTTGCAACAAAGAAAATAACCTGTTTCTAAAAGAGGCATCTTTCTTTTATTTGTTTTTTTTTAATTTTTTTTATTTTATTTAAATAGACTGGAGTAATCTTATTCACAGACTAAAAAAATGTTTGAATCAGGATTTTACAGAACTACTTTTCTGTGGGGTATTGATACATCCTAGGAGAAATCGTGCAGCAGATAAATAAAGTATACAGAATACAGCAACGAAATTCAAAATACCCATCGGATTAGAGCAGAAACTTAGTCCGTCAACGGGTAAGACTTAGTACTTTTGTTAACAAGCTTTCTCCTGTTTGACGATCATTTGAGCAATGAAAGAAATCTTATTGGTACTATAGTGCAGAGGCTCTCAACCATCTTTTTTGCTCATAGACCCCCCCCCCCCCCCTCCTTTCTTTCTGTGCCTCATTTACTTCTGTCCCCCCCCCCTTTCTCAGTCGCAGTTAGATGGAAATAAGGTACTCTATCATCTTACTGTGTCCCTCTAGTAATAGTCACTGTTAGCTGGAACAAGGTACTTTACTACTTTGGCATGGCCCCATATTGACCACGTTGAGAATCACTGCTATAGAGGAAGATTTGTGAAAGTCATCATCATCATCATTAGAATTTTCCTTCGTGCTCCTTACAGAACATAGAACCACCACCGCAGCTGGACCCCATGCAGGAAGCCTCACGCACTAAGGTAGTTATAAGTTCTTGCAGCGTTGTTTTCTTTAGCAATTTGTTTTACATGTTCAGGATGCCAACTTCATGCCCAACTTCGTCTTAGTCGCCTTTTACGACATGTCTGCGTGTAACTACGAATGTGCTGTTCAAAAATTGGGTCAAGAATTTAAGATTGGTGGCAAAGCAAACAAGCCCGAGTGTCGAACACTGAAAGTAAGTCTTACATTAATTTTTGATGTCAACTTTACTTTGCTGGTAATGTATTATTTCTTTTAAACTGAAAATTGTGTAATATATATATATATATATATATATATATATATACATATACATATATATATATATATATATATATATATATATATATATATATATATATATATATATATATATATATATATATATATATATATATATACATATACATATACGAGGGGCGTTCAGAAAGTAATGCACCACATCGTTTTTCTCTGGAGCTGTTTATTCAAAAAGCATGAAATTTATACACAATATACATGGATATGTCATGTAAATATCGGTATTATTCAACATAATCCCCATCAACTTGTACGGCTTTATGCCATCGCGAAACAAGTGCATGTATTCCTAGCCCGTACCAGATTTTCTCTTGATCATGTAGCCATTTCTTCGCTGCATGAATCACTCCTTCATCATCTTCAAACCTTGTCCCACGGAGTGCATCTTTAAGTGAACCAAACAGATGAAAATCAGAGGGTGCCAAATCGGGTCTATAGGGTGGATGGGTGTTACGGTGTTATTTTAAATGACGGCGTCTGCTGGGATTTAGCCATGCTCAACGTTTAGGGGTCATTAACATTTATAGAATATGTCGATATTTTACGGTATACTGAACGCGAAATATATGCGGAGATTATGACGCATTCGCGTTGGGAAGGTCACGCTGGGTGACTTGGTTACATGGCCCTTGTTACGCTATCCGTCAAGCAAGAAGGTCGTGTCTTGTATTTCTTCCAAGGAAAAAAGGCTGAGTATATAGCCTATATTAGATATATGAATCGATGTAGAACTCAGGGTCAGTTCGGATATTAATCTAAGTATGAGATTAATTAAATCAAATTAATGATGGAAGGAGAATCGCATTATGATTCAAATTGTAGCTGTCAAGAACTCATGTGCTCATTTCTGGCTGTTGACTACAACAGCGCACGTATATAGCCACGATGTTCTTCTGACATATTGTTTTGACACGGACGGACATGAATACTATGCATGTAATTTCTAATGACTATATATGAATGTATACCGATGTGAACTGTCTTCGTGCGTCAACAATGCAAGTTGAAGCAATCAAACGTAATCAAAGGAATGTGGGTAAGCCTTCGATTCGAGTCCAATATTTATTACAAGTTGACGCACGAAGACAGTTCACATCGGTATACATTCATATATAGTCATTAGAAATTACATGCATAGTATTCATGTCCGTCCGTGTCAAAACAATATGTCAGAAGAACATCGTGGCTATATACGTGCGCTGTTGTAGTCAACAGCCAGAAATGAGCACATGAGTTCTTGACAGCTACAATTTGAATCATAATGCGATTCTCCTTCCATCATTAATTTGATTTAATTAATCTCATACTTAGATTAATATCCGAACTGACCCTGAGTTCTACATCGATTCATATATCTAATATAGGCTATATACTCAGCCTTTTTTCCTTGGAAGAAATACAAGACACGACCTTCTTGCTTGACGGATAGCGTAACGAGGGCCATGTAACCAAGTCACCCAGCGTGACCTTCCCAACGCGAATGCGTCATAATCTCCGCATATATTTCGCGTTCAGTATACCGTAAAATATCGACATATTCTATAAATGTTAATGACCCCTAAACGTTGCGCATGGCTAAACCCCATCAGACGCCGTCATTTAAAATAACACCGTAACAATGGGTTAGTATAGTCCAACCCAATTTGGTGATTGCTTCCCGTGTTGCCAGACTTGTGTGAGGTCGCGCATTGTCGTGAAGGAGAAGCAGGTCTGCTGGATTCTTGTGCGGCCGAACTCTGCGAAAACGTTGATTGAGTTTTTTCAATGTCTTAATGTAAGCTTGCGAATTGATTGTCTCTCCTCTTGGCATAACGTCCACAAGAATCAGACCTTCAATGTCCCAAAAGACAGTGATCATGACCTTTCCAGCTGAAGGAATTGTCTTGAATTTCTTTCTTCATGGGTATTGCGGATGATGCCACTCCATTGACTGTCTTTTTGTCTCAGGTTCAAAATGATGTGCCCAGATTTCGTCACCTGTAACGATCTTACCCAAAAAGTTCTCTCCATCAGCATTGAAACGCTCCAACAATTCAGAAGAAATTGCTTTCCATTGCAATCAGTGGTCATTTGTGAGACTTCGAGGAACCCATCTTGCGCAAACCTTAGAAAATCCGAGAGTTTTTATAACTGCATTTGCACAACCAATGCTGACTGACAGCTGTAAAGCCAATTGTTTAGTAGTGATTCGCCTATCAGTAAGAATAATGCCCTCAGCGCATTTCAACATTTCTGCGTTGGTGGCTGTGGCAGGATGTCCACAGCGCGGCCGATCAAGCAGCTCCGTATCTTCACTTCCTGATTCTTTGATTCTCTTAATCCAGCAACTGACTGTACTCCTGTCGACTGCAAAACTTCCATACACATCACATAGACGCTTGTGAATGTTCACAACAGTTTCCTTCTCTGCAACGAGAAATTCTATCACAATTCGCTGCTTATAACGCAAGTTGCTAACACGCTCCATTTCAACGGTTTAGGGCAGCCGTATTATTTGGCCCGTTACGGTGGAATTTGGTGCACACAATTGGCACATGCCATGTTTGAAGTGTGCAAAATTTAATGCTTCTATCTTCATTATTAGCTGAGAAAAGCGATGTGGTGCATTACTTTCTGGACGCCCCTCATATATATATATATATATATATATATATATATATATATATATATATATATATATATTGTTTATATATATATATATATATATATATATATATATATATATATATATATATAAACTATGTGGATCACGCGAAGTGAAGAGAAAGACGAAACAGGAGGGCGTAAATACAGTACATGAAAAGTACCAGTTTGACATAGAATCAGAATCTGATTCGTCAAGTGTGGAAGATAGAGTTATGTACTCAGACGAATATGCAGAAGGATATTGGTCGGACGAACTCGATCATAGAACGGACGAAAATAAATTATCTTCGTTCTGTCAAATACACAAAATAGGCCCTTTTATCAAGCATAAAAAGGTTCCTTATCACTACTAGAAAAATGAGCGAGACAAAAGGAAAGAACAGAACTACTGCACCGACAGGCAAATAATAACAGGCAACTAAGGGAAGGTTGTGTATGGTGCTTCAAGCTTCATTGTTACAAAAACCGCCATTCAAGAACACATGAAGTTCTTTAGCGCAGGCTTGTTTGCTAAGGGTCAAACTGTACTCTTGACTATGAGCGATGGCGGAATGTTCCTTAGGGGAGGGGAATAAATACAGCATTTATTTATTCTGGACAAATTAAACAATTTTAAATAACTCTTCAAAACTGTATTTTACATTAATGTTAGTTGATTTATACACTCATATTCTTGCGCGGACACACAGACTGGCACGTAGGCTAGCAGGCAGGCAAACAGACACACAGAGGCAGACAGACAGGCAGGTAGACAGACAGACAGCCTGGCAGGCTGACAGACAGGCCGGCAGACTGGCAGACATACAGACATGCAGGCAACAGCTGTTTACAACGAATATTTTTAGAATAAAACTGCAAAAGTTTAGAAGCGTTTCTCATAACTATCTTTTTCTTACCTTAAAACGCCCTCACTGGTATGAACTCCTCATGACACAACAACTGATGTTTATGTCCACAGAAAGTAAAATGTCTGAGAAACACTGGTCTATCTCATGAAATATTCCATGAGTCAACATCATGACAACTGTCCCGAATCTCTGTTGCCGTCCCACTAAGATCTCTTCAAAATTTATAATATTTGTGTCGTTTCTGTAGCTGAGTGTTATTCTACCTGAGATAGTACAGTTTAGACATGTAAATATTAAACAGAAATGCCACACAATACCCGATGAAGAGATGTGATTTAAAAAAAAAAAAACTACTGGAGGAAAATTATCATCTTTGATATATGATTGACAATATGATTGTTCGATAAGGTATATAAATTCTTTATTGTATATTTTCAGTCGAATTTGTTTCTGCTCTAAAAAAAGAACACGTTCTACTTTTAAAACAGGCTGTCACATACATACTAGTAAAGCAGCAATATGACAGAATCAACTCATCGGCGGCCAACAGAGTGTATTCCAAGCAGGATGGTTCGTTACTGTAATTAGCGATCAACGGTAACCTAAATGTACTTTACCTCGTCAAGTAATAAACATAATTGACACATTTTCGCGTGTGGGATGTTAACGGCGACGGCATGGTATTATACTCTAATTAATTATGGTATCGCTCGAAGCCTGGGATCAGTGTTTCTCAACCTTTTTCCCAAGCCGGTACCCCTAAAATAATTTTTCCACGGGCAGCGGAAACCCTAAGACGAAATCTACTACATTAAAATTCTCACCAAGAAAATATATTTGTATGGAGATGCTATCTATATATTGCACACACACAAACACACACTGTGACAAAACGGGGCGGCCTCTATCGATCTTTGTTTCTCTCCGGCAGTATCGGTACATTTGTGGTACTGATTTTTATTCTGTGCTGTCAATTATCGCACTTTTCTTTCTTTCTTTCTTTCGTCGATATGTTTCTGCTAAGTAGCAGAGATTTGATTTCATCAAAACATTCGACACTCCTCTCTGTGATGTCACCGGTTTGTTACCCGGTCATCGTAGCTTGAGGTGAGCAGCTGAGATAAGATAGTCGCCGGCGTGTTTAGATTAAACCGCTGATAAGACTCCTCGTTTGGTAACCCAGATGGGTAGACACGGAGTTTTGCGTACTCATACGACAGATGAGATTACTGTCAGTGTGACACATGTGGGCAGACAAGTGTGACATAATCGCTTCCGGGCTGATTTGTTATGACAACATTACTTTCTAATAAAGTAATAAGTATTACAGCTTACACATGTTGTCATGTGAATTCCCCAATCTGTCTGTAAGTTTGTATACAAGGGCATCGGACATCATATTACCATATATCGGAGACGTGACCTTTGCAAAATGTTTTCATGTTGGAAATATTTTGAAAGTATCACACCCTATCCGCATGATTTGAACTGATTGGATCTTTATGATTGGATTCATAACAACAATGCTTGGGAAGATAGGAATATAGTCTGACCATTTCGCAGTTTTATTTCACTGTGAATTTCACGCTCGCCAAGACAACATCAGACCTCGCCAAAGTGAAGACTAGATTCATAATTTCTTTTGATAACCGGACCTTTTATTGGAGAACTAAATAAGACTTACAAAGCACAGGAAATCTCTACCTTTTAATAAGGAACACCGGGACTAGGAAACTGAAGAAAGACACAGTCAAAGGGAACTGAAGTTAAAATTAACGACCCCTAGTACACGTGAAAGAAGGCAGCTGCCAGGGGTTTTTAAGTTTTTGCTCAACGTCTGTGGGCCAAGATTGGCTTATTGGCTTATTGGTGGTACCAGCTAAAAGGACCATTTCTGGGACAAGAAGGGACGACTGGTTACGCTTTAAGACCAGCTTTGAAGACTCTACTTCACCCTACGAACCTTGACCAGAGTGAACAGAAAACCAAATCATCAGGAAGAGGAGGATCAGAATCGTCACAATCAGCTAAGTTAACCCATATGCTGCCACTTGAACCTCTTATAAAAAACCATCATCACTTTATTTTGTAATGAACTATTATTCCTTTCTATTAAACTGTTAAACTTTAAGTGATTATTAAATTGTTATTTGTAATTATACCAATTTAACTTCGATTCAATCATTTTAAATGTACTACATGTTTATCTCAGTCAAAGTTACTAAACCCACACTCTAAACAGAGCTTTATTATAATAATAATTCCACTGATTAACTCAGGGGTGGGGGCTTAACGAGCTAGAATAAACCATAGCTTAAATTCTTCACAAAAGTTGTCGGCAGATTACAGAATTAACGAGCTCAGCAACAGCCAGCATTGTTTTCGCTTAACTGAATATCTTGTGAAGACTCCCATGTGATAGAAGCTTTATCTCTTGGCCGAATTCACTCTTGTTGTAGACTGACTTTATATTATGATCCATACTCTTTCTTCACAGTTCCTGAATTATAGTTAATTACTGACCAGGACGTTGCCTACCTAAAAACACTCAAGTTTCATCATTTTATGTAATATATTGTGGTGATTCTGGTGTAAACTAGACAGTAGCCTTGTGTGGCTACTTAGCTTCAAGTCTTGATTTTGTAGTCTGTTCAACCTCTGGTCTGGCAAGAAACGGTGTCTCCTCCAGGCATTAGGTTATGGGTAACTGTCCCTCTAAAATTAAAGGCACTCGCACCAATAGCTCCTATAGTAGAGTCTAGCTCCTTAAGGTGGAAGTTAATTGCAGGATGCAAGCTGAAATATATTTAATTTCACCCCTTTATTGCCTATCTCTATCTCTTTTTCACAGAAGTAGGAGATGAGAGATAGTTTCAGAAGACAGAGTGCAGATAGACGCACAGTTCATATCAAATCAGCAATAACACAATCCAGTTCCCTGTGAATATATCTTTCTCCAATTCCTTGGTTATAGCTATCTGTCCATGATTCGCCTCCATACATTTATTAGGTCTTGTGTAAAATACTAAGTAATATCTTGATCAATACAGTAAAACAATTCCTTTCATCCTTCCTTATGTTCCTGGTGGGTGGTTCATTCCTTCAAGAAATAATTCTTTAAATACTTTTATAAAACTATAGACACACTTTCGCTACCATTCTCAAATTATTTGAATATATATATTCTTTCTTACCCTCAGGTACATACAGTCGAGCTGTTAATGGTTAAACAGTCTGCTTTCAGATACAGAAGGCAAAGGCAGTCTTCATTAACACTCTGGCGCTCGCTGTATTTTTCAAAATTGAATGGCCTCGTTTCGCAAGAGGCAGGGTCTTATATAGGTCATATCCGGCGACACAGAGAGCAGCTGCTGACATGCGTGTTTGCGTAACCAAAATGTATGCCTAATTTGTCTAGATGTGCAAATATGGAAAACTAAGATTTTAATTATATTCCTTATCCCTGGAGCGATTCCCTTCATCCTAGGCTTAGAATACTCCCTGGATTAATCTTCACATACTTAGATAATTGTCTTTTATTTACATACTTTATTTTAATGCTATGCGTAGCCTAAACCGCAAAATTTTTGACTTGCCTGATGTCTCGATGCATTCCGCTCGAGATTTCTTCGTTACTATATCACTTCCCGTGGAAATCTTTGCACAGACCTGTACAGCAATATTCCTATCTATTGTTAAATTACTAACCTCTTCCATGCGGTACTTTGCTCATAAGGCTGTAGTTAAATTCCATAGCCAACTGGTTTACACAGATTGACAGCTCGGCCATTTTTAGGCTAGTACTTTTGTAAACACTACATGAAGGTGCGATTTCATTGGTTCGTCTAGCATCCTTTATTTATAAAGTATGGCGTACCGTTTTGGTAAGAATGACGTGTTGTGAATCAAGACCTCACGACATATATATATATATATATATATATATATATATATATATATATATATATATATATATATATATATATATATATATATATATATATTTATATATATATATATATATATATATATATATATATATGACAACTATCATTATACGAAATATATGGAAATATTTCCACCTTTTTTAAGTCTTGAAATATGATGCATTAAAGACATTCAACGAACGTCCCAAGATATAAAAGCACAACAGAGGATAATAAAAATATGATAAAATGATAAAAGATAAATGAGATGATACCAACAGAAGCCAAAAGGGAAAAAATAGTTATATTTGGCTTTTTTTTTTTTTAAATAAAATTTTGCTTCAACCCAGTCGCTTATATTAGGGCGCATGTCAAAATAAAAGAGACCTTTAGGTCTGAGTTATCAGTTAAAAATGATTTGGCTCTTGGATATAACGTACTTATATATTTTCATACAGCGTTCCATCACGTGAAACTCGAAAAAATTGTATTTTTTCATGTTATAGGCCAACACAGTTGTGACATTTCGTCTCTATTTATGTCTTCGATATTACTAATACTGAGAAAGTAGTCTGTCTCATTAAATTTAAATAAATATGAAGAGTGTTCATGATCATACTCAAGTTTGAAAACGGTTACATTATTATATAAGTATGATGTTTATCAACACATACGAAAAGATCATAGACATATACAACACTAAATATAATCCTAAATAAGAAAGACATTTTTACTTATTTTAAAGTCTTTCGACATTTAAAAAAATTTATTCCACGATTTCACGCGGAACCCAAGAAGATGAATTGCGAAATCTTTGGGTTCAGCGGAAGACAGGTTGAGAAATACGGCCTTAGATCTAGGTCATAGACAAAACGGGCGCCCGTTCCCCGGGTCAGATTCACTGTAGTAAACAACATCAAGGTCAGCGTAGACACGATTTCAGCACTCCGGGCAAACTCATAGGTGTTCAGTCTTCCTCATCAAATGTCGAAGCTTTTTGTACCTGTTGCGCACTGGTTGTGCCTTCTCTAATACGTTGTGACGGGATTGTCTCCCCTGCTCCGCAGTGGCGGTCAAACAATGGCCAAACTTAGAGTATAATGTTGAGGGTATTCAAAGGTAGTTACCTTCTCTCGAAGATTACTCTTGGCAGAGATAAAAATAGAAAAATGATGTTTCTACTTAAGGGTGTCTTACAGGATTTTAAAGAAAAGCAAGCATATCAACTGAGTTCCTCTAAGCTGTCATGAACTTATTATTCTCCCGCCACTTCTGTAAAGTAATGTATTTTCTGTCGTATTTCTGAGCCCCCAGCTGAAGGTGATTCAGCAACTATTAATTTAATAGCTCTATATGGTTATGCATTTAAAACAATTTGAGGCATTCGGCTGCAGACATACACTCCTCTCAATAGTGATTAAACCAACCATAACTTTATAGTTACAAATAAACAAGTTTAATAATCACTTATTGTTTAACAAATGTAAAATAAATAAAGTTGTTTATAAAAAAGAAGTGATGATATTTATCATCATTGGATGATTTAAATTGTGGTAAAAATTATGAAAAAAATTGAAATGTTCTTCGGTTGGGCTGTTATGGTACTTGGCTTTCGGTGTGGGGTCAGTTGGTGTCTGCTTCAGCCGCTGTTGGTTCCCACATGTGCTTTGGACTGTACTTCTATACAGTAATCAGTCTGGTGGTTGTTATACGTCTCATGTATTAAGGCTGAGATAATTACAAAGGTTGTTAAGCGTCTCAAAGACCCGTCTGATGTTGATGTCCCGCATCGACTGCTGGCAACTTGTACCACGAACTGAAAGAAAACAAATGTCTGTAAGTGTACTAAGTATTGGGTCTACTGACAGAGTCATCATGCGATCTCCGCTTCCGCCCACCACTTCATCTTCCTCAGAAATGTTACCCGGCCTGGGCGTTTATTTTAGCCGTGTGAGTCGGATGAAATTCCTTTTAGACAGTGCAATGCGGCAATTGAAATAGAATATATATAAATATATTTTTTTTAAACAGGAAAATTCGACTTTTGTTGGGCAGTTGTTTAAGATGCCGTGCCTTTCAGATGAGTTAGGTGTCTAACTGAGTGCACTTGAAGTTGAATCCTAGAACTTAAGGCGTAAAGTGATATCTCTGGAGTTACTGTCTTCTAATCTTATAATTTTCGTCCTTGCCTATGGCATGTCCTACATTTTGAGTCATAATATACGTGTTCCAGGCTGTCTATGATTTCTTCTTGGTGAAATTAGAAGTCAGTGAAGTAGTCTTACAACGTTGTAGAATATAAACAAAATTTTCACCTACACATCCAGGCTGCTAATTAGATTAGAAGTCCAATCAGGAGCAGTCTATCTTAGCATCTCAAACGCCAAACCAATTTTGAATAAGGGTCTGATTTTTGGTAGGGTTCCCCACAATACCCTAATGTAAAACATTATTACATGACAACATAAGATATTGCTCTGTACATGTGATTTTCAAACTCCATAACCATGTAAGGTCGTGCTTCTTCCGTTTCGCCTGTCATGTTTACAAACTCACCACTTCACAGATCTAACATTATAATTTCACAACATCTACCGGAAGTGTTATGTTACTATCCGTATCTTAATCTTTACCAAGATTATTATCCTCCTACATCCCAGTGAGGTCGACCGTGTTTTTGGGCACATCGTGTTTGCAAACTAGTACTTTATCATGCGACAACATTGTTGCGTGTATCTTCCAAGATAAAAAGTATGGGTTAACAATAGGAATGTCACTCAATGTAGACTTTTACTCCGTCTGGAGTTGGCGAAAAGCGAAAATTCAATGTGGCAAGTTCGCTCCTTCTCTAAGCGTCGCCGATATCAAAGAGAAAATAACCAGGAGAAAGGGGTGGATGAGAGGTGTGACAAGATGTAATAAGAAAATCTTAAATGATGAAAGCGAAAACAACGAATACTGGAAGAATTAGAACGTAAAAGGAATGGCAAAGTAATAATGCCGGACAGGAGTGAAGACCAAAACAAAAGAGAACGAAAGCATTTCGTGACATACGTCCACCCCAGCTAGTCTCACGTTCAACGCCAAAGCCCAGCAATCTTAGCCTTATTGATTCATCGATTGCAACCGTTCTCTAACAGACGATCATTAATTGCCCAACAATTTTTCTTTTCTCACCTCGTTTTCTTGGGTTTCTGTCAAAGACAGAACAGGTGCACTACCCCAATCAAGCATGTCATTAGCAGCGCCTAAGGTTATCCTGGGCATGCGGTGAGCACCGTCCGTATGTACAACAAATTACTACAGAAGCTGCCATACAAGACAGCGGATTGTAAGATACTCCATAGGAGTTCCTATTTTCATGTATGCCATATAAACAAGATGAAGTTTTTCTGATTTTAAATCTCTGCAGAATGAGGTTAACCGACCCAATGCTCAACCGTCCTTGGTCGTCTCTTACGACATGCGTGATAGGTTACTATTCCTTGCTCCCCTTCCGGGCCACGGTAACAGGGGAGATGGAAAAAAACTAGACAAACGCCAGTGGAACAAGAGATGTGAAGAAGACAATGGACATGGATATGACACACACTCAGAAAAAACCTGTTAATACAATCACAAGGTAGTTCTTGTTCTGTAATCCCCAAGGTTAAGAGAGATAGAGGAAGACCAACACAAAACAAAACAAAAAACACACACACGGAGAAAAGATCTGGAAAAAGATTTGAAGGGCATGAAGAAGACATAGAAAATCCTAGAGCGGATGGCACAGGACAAGAAGACTTGTTTAAGTTTGTTGAAGACTGGTGGTCAATGGGGAACTGAAGGGTGATAATGATGAATTCATTAGTTAAACTAACTATGAAATTTTACGGCAACATTAAAAAACACTTTTAAAAGGGAATACAAGAATACACCAAATCATAGAAAGGCTGAACATAACTAGATAAAAACAAAATTGTAAAATGTGAAATAATGCGAGAAAGAAATTGGATGAATTGAAAATCTAGCCGCAATGAGATACCAAAAATTGATATAATCACCAAGAATATATTATTGAAAATAATAATGTAAAAACAATCTAATGACGGGATGAAGTTAACAATTTGTTACCGAGAAAGTCTCATAAATGTAAGGAGGATTAGTTGTCACGGATTTACTCCCCTGCTTTGCAGTAGTGGTCCAATAGTGGCCAAAAATCAAAAGAGTATCTAATATGGGCCTTCATAGGTGTCTATCTTCGCACAAGATTACTCTTGGCAGAGTGGTAGATAGAAGGATAATGATGCTTCTATCTCAAGGGAGTTTTCATAAGATATTTCCGAAGTCAAGAACAATGCTGCATTGGCAGGGCAATTGTTAACTTTATATCGGTCCGCCGCCTTTTATGAATAATTAAGCAATTATTAATTTCAGCTCGTCAAGCCCCCATCCTGATTTACTCAGTGGAATTCTTATTATTAAGGTATAGCTCTGTTTAGAGTGTATTGTGTAAATTGACTGAGACAAACATGCAATACATTTAAAATGATTAAATCGAAGTAAAATTTGTATACTTACAAATAACAAATTTAATAATCGTTTAGGTTTAACAAGGTTTTAGAAAATTTGAATAATGATTTAAAGGACAGCAAAGTTTTCACTTATTGTGGTACTTCCTTTCCATTTAAATTGAATAGCTTTATCTTTATTTTACATTTAAATGAAAAGGTTAATAGTACAGATAGAATATGTTTACATTTACATTTTCACTGTTTGAAAGGTTTTCACAATATAAATTGAATATGTTTTTATTTTATATCTACACTTGTTGAACAGTTTGAAACTTTCATTAATTTTAAAGTGAATATGTTTACATAGACATCTACAATCAATCAATCAATACCTTTTAGCTCCCCAAGGAGCATAGGCCTTCAACAAATGCATGCCAAGTCTTTCTGTCCTGTGCCATCCGCTCAAGTTCTTTCCATGTTTTCCTCATCATTTTCACCTCTGTTTCCAGTTCTCTTCTCCATGTGTTTTTTGGTCTACCTCTGCCTCTCTTGCCCTGTGGATTCCAGAACAAGGAATGTCTTGTAATGCTATCAACAGGTTTCCTCAATGTGTGTCCTATCCATCGCCAGCGTCTTCTTCTCAACTCTTGTTCCACTGGCACTTGTCTGGTTCTTGTCATCAGTTCCACATTTGTGACTTTGTCATACCATTTCAGTCCTTCTATTCTACGCAAGCACCTGTTTATAAAAGTCTGTAGCTTTTTGGTTGTTGTTTTTGTTGTCTCCATATGTTTCCCAATGCAATGAAAGCTCCTCTTGCATTTTGTATTCTTATTTTGATATCACTGTCTGTCCCTCCAACTTTATCTATATTACTTTCAAGATATGTGTACGATTCTACATCTTTTAATTGTGTTTCTTCAAGTTCAACCTCGTTATCATGTAATGCATTTATTCTCATAATCTTTGTCTTTTCCCTGAGTATTTTCAGTCCTACTTGTTGTGACCTCTCATCGAGAATTTTCATTTTGTCTTGCATGTGATTATGGTTATGGGACAGAAGAGCCAAGTCATCTGCAAAATCCAGATCATCAAGCTGTTTAGTCAGATTCCACTGGATTCCATTTCTGTTGTGTGATGTCGATGTTTTCATAACCCAATCTATTGCTAGTAAGAAAAGAAGTGGAGACAAGAGGCATCCCTGTCTCACTCCCGTTCTAATCTTAAACGGTGCTGTAAGTTGTCCTTCATGAAGAACTCTACATGTCATGTCTTCTTTATTAAATTAATGATCTTCATGGGAACTCCATAATGCCTCATCAATTTCCAAAGCAATTCTCTGTCTACACTGTCAAATGCCTTTTCGTAGTCCACGAATCCGATGTATAGCGGTGAATTCCCTTCCAGACTTTGTTCAACTATTATTCTCAATGTGGCTATCTGGTCTATACAGGATCTATTTTGTCGAAAACCTGTTTGTTCATCTCTCAGTTGCTTGTCTATGGACTCTTTTAATCTCTCCAGGATGATTCTGTTTAATACTTTTGCTGGCACTGATAGTTACATTATTCCTCTATAATGTGTGAACTCTTGTAAATTTTCCTTCTTAGGCAACTTGACCAGATAACCTTCCTTCCCTTCTGCTGGTATTTCCTCTCTCTCCAAGACTTTGCCAAGTAGTTTGTATAACATCTCTGTAGAGGTATCAATATCTGTTTTGATGGCCTCTGCTGGAATGCAATCTGGACCAGCTGTTTTTCCATCTTTCAGAAGCTTTATGGCTTTCTTTATTTCTTCTTTACTTGGTCGTTCACAGCTGATTTGTAGCTCCTCTTCTGCTGGCTGGATGTCTGGGGGATTAGTTGGAGATGGTCTATTGAGAAGTTCCTCAAAATGTTCTGTCCATCTCTTCATTTGTTCTTGTATATTACTAAGCAATTTTCCATTCTTATCTTTTATGAGGCCATTTGCTTGCTTATATTTCCCTGTTAGCTTCTTTGTGTTGTTGTACAGGTCCCTCATGTTTCCTTTTGCTGCAGCTTCCTCTGCTTCCCTTGCCAAATCATCAATATATTTCATCTTATCTCTTTTGATGTTTCTTCTTACTTCTTTGTTTGCTTCTATGTACACTTCATGAGCCTTGGCTTTGGAGCTTCTGGTTTTGCTTCTGTTTAAATCTGCTTTCTTGTTATACCTGTCTTCTATCTTACTAATGGTTTCTGTTGTTATCCATGCTTTGTGCTGATGTTCTCTTTTTCTCAGTACTTCTTCAAATGTCTCGTTTCATATATTTTTTACTTGTTGCCAGTGGTCTTCCGTATCTGTTTCATCTTCCAGCTGTTGGAGTACTTGGTATTTGTTGGATAGTGTGATTGAAAATTTTTCTCTTATTTCCTGATTTCTTAGATATTCCACATTATACTGTTGTCTATAGATATATGCTGTTGTAAATTTCTTGAGTTTTAATTTTGTTTTAGCCAACAGAAGATGGTGGTCTGATACAACATCTGCTCCGCTACATACTTTCACATCATGCAATGATGACCTAAACTTCTTGCTTATGCATATGTGAGAACTGAGAATCAGATTGATCACATATGCATAGACATCTACACTGGTTTGAAAATGTAAATATTATACGTAGAATGTACATCATTTCTTTCATCTTTCCCTCCCTGCTCCATGTGGAACTTGGGACTACCTATGCTTTTAGTTCTAGTGGTGGTTCATGAAATCCTTATTCTATACGCTGAGGTTCTTCTTTTTTGATCCAGAGCCGCCAACCGCCAAAGCAGTCAGTGGCCATCACGCCTGGTGGCGTCTTGTAGGGCAGCAACAAATTGATTCCACTTTGCTCGGTCGGCGGCCATCCTTTGTAATGTGCCCCAACTGTGGTTCATTTTTTGCATCTCGGCTTCCACAGTTCTCCGCCAAGTTGTTTTTTGTCGGCCTCTCTTTTGCTTTCCCTCGAGGGTCCATAGCATAGCTGTTCTTGTGATGGTATCAGGGTCCCTTCTGAGGACGTGGCCAACCCAACTCCAGCGTCTGCCAGCTATAATGGTGTGCATGTCTTCCTGGTTACTCCGAATAAATAGTTCTTGGTTGCTGATGGTGTTTGGCCAAAAGATTCGGAGAATTTTCCTTAGGCAGATTGTGTGGAAAGAGGACAGTTTCGACATTTCCTTCTCTGTTACTCTCCAGCATTCCGCACCATAGAGAAGCACATAAACTACACAGCTCTCATACAGTCTTAATTTGGTGTTTGTGCTGTACTGGGAAGACTTCCAAATGTTGTTGAGACTAGCAAAGGCTGTTCTCGCTTTACTCATTCTGTTGTTAATGTCCTTGCTTGTTCCGCCGTCAGGTATTACTATGCATCCTAGGTAGGTAAATGTGTCTGTCTGTTCTAACTTCTGGTTCCTTACTGTTATTGACTCAGGATTGCCCACATTTAGTGTCATGACCTCTGTCTTCTTCAGATTGATGTTCAAGGCCAACCTGCTGGCCATACTTATTAATTCTATAGGTTTTTTCTTGGATGTGTTGATGTGAATGCGCGAGTAGTGCAATGTCATCTGCATATTCCAGGTGTTCCAGTTAGAAAACGTTGTCCATCTAATTCCTTTTGGACTGCCCTCTGTTGTCTGGCGCATCACCCAATCTATGGCTGTCAAAAATAATGTTGTTGATAAGGGGCATCCCTGTCGTACTCCTGTTTTCACTTCGAAAGTTATATTACTCAATCCAACACTGTATGTAAAGTTAGAATAGAGGCTTTTTATGATGGAAACAATGCGGCTGGGAATTCCATAAGCCCTCAGTATTTTCCATAGGCTGTCCCTGTGTATGCTGTCGAAAACCTTTTCAAAATCAACAAAGTTAATGTATAGCTGTCTCTGCCATTTTGAGCACTGCTCTATAATGTTTCTGAGGGTGAATATATGATCTGCACATCTTCTGTTCTTTCTAAAGCCCGCTTGTTCTTTCCTCAGTTTATGGTCAACTGCTTTTGAAATTCTCTGGATGATTATCCTGCCTAGTATTTTGCTGGGAACTGAGAGGAGAGTAATTCCTCTCCAGTTGTTGCAGTCTGCAAGGTCGCCCTTCTTGGGCAATTTGACAATTATTCCTTTACTCCACTCTGTTGGTGTCGTCTCAGTTTCGCAGACTTGTGCAAATAGTGGTTCTAATAGTTCTGCTGCTAGTTCAGGGTCTGCATTGAATAACTTAGCATTTAGATTGTCGTGACCAGGAGTTTTTCCATTTTTAACCCTTTGATAGCTGTGATGATTTCTTCTTTTTGTGGAAATTCTGTATTTACGTCTAAGTCACTTTCAGCCTCAGGAACATTCTGCTGAGTCTCTGGTGGTTCCTTATTCAAAGTTTCTCTGAAGTGCTCTGTCCATCTTGTTTCCTGCCCCAGTGCTGTGGTGATGAGATTTCCTTGCGTGTCTCTTACTAACGTTATGTTGTTTGCACCTCGTTTTCCACTGATAGTTTTAGTTATTTTATAAACTGTGCTTTGTTCATTTCTCAGTGCTGCCTCTTCTGCCTGACTTGCAAGGTCATCCAGAAATGTCCTTTTGTTAGCACGGGTTTGACGTTTTACTTCCTTGTCCAGCTGACTGTACTGTTCACTATATATTGCCTTTAAACTGGGAGACGTAGCTTCTGTATTCTTTCTTTTCATTTCCTTTCTCTTCGCTATGGTTTTTAGCGTTTCTGGTGTTATCCAGTCTTGACTCTTTCTTTCCTGGAATCCCAAGCATGACTTGCTGCTTTCCTTGTACATTGTTGAGATGGTGTTGAATTTCTGGTCATTATGTGATCTGTCTGGTTTCTGTCCCGTCCGTTTGGTGATTCCCACGTTAACTTGTGCACTTCTTTGTGTGGAAAAAGTGTTCCTCCAATGACCAGGTTGTTAATACTGCAGAAGCTTATTAATTTGTTCCCATTCTCATTTACTGTTCCACTGCCGCATTTCCTCATTACTGTTTCGTTATAATTATTGTGTATTCCAACTTTCGCATTTAGGTCTCCCATTACTATAATAAGATCGTACCTGGGTGCAGTTTCCATTTCCTTTTGTACCTGTTGATAGAACTCGTCCTTGATCTCTTCATCGCTGTCGTTTGTTGGTGCATAGCATTGTATAATTGTGGTGTTGGTGAATCTCCCTCTCAGTTTGTTATTATCAGTCTGTTATTGATGGGTTTCCATTCCAGTAAAGACCTTTCCATTCCTTTCTTCGGGATAATGGCTACACTTTCGTTGTGCTGACCATTCTCTCTACCAGAATAAAGTACTGTTTCCCCTGTTGCTGCGTTTTTATTCTCCCCGTCCCTGTCCATCTGCTCTGGCTTATTCCCAGTATATGTAATTTGTAGTTCCTCATCTCTGCTGTGATTTGTCTCAGCTTTCCTGCCTCATTCATGTTCTGACGTTCCAAAATCCTATTCCGGTTTCGTGTTTTGCGGTCAGGGCATCCGTTTTCATGCCAATGGCTTCATTTCGGCTTTCACCACTGGCAGTCATACGAGCCTCACACTCCGGATGTCCGTCCCGCATCAAAGTTTTTCCATTTGTTGCAGTTTCCGTAACATGTGCGATTTCTTTACATAGACAGGGGTGTCGGCCCTGTGAAAAAACCCCCAACCTGGAGGACCAGGGTACCAGCTTTTGTCTGACCCCTACCCACGCAGACCAGTCCAGCTTGGTTGAACCTACCAGGAGTAAAACTCCCACTGTCATAGCTCTGGGGATTGTCAGGGTACACAAGCTGCCATACCGCTACAAGGTATAGGTACCATTGATGGCCGAACGCTGAGGTTGCCAGCCTCAAATGACTTGGACATCAACTAGCGATTTTCACATTTTACTATTCACATGGCACTACGAACATATTAGTTCACATGTTAGTAATGAAAAAATATAAAATGTAAAATGCACAACTTACGCCAATCCTGGCTCACACACATTTTGCTCAGATGAATAAAGGCACTTGCAGATGCCTTTTTACACGTGTTCTTGGGATCGTTACTTTTAACATTGATTCCCACTATGACTTCGTGTGTTTCAGTTTCCTCAGATTCCGGTTCCTTATTAAAATGGTAGAGTTTGTTCCTGGGCTATGTAAGTCCTTCCAAAATACTCCAATAAAAGTCCGGCCTGATAAATGGAATTCTGAATTCTAACGTCTGGCAAGGTCTGGTTGTAGTCTTGGCAAACGATTTCTCACAGTGAACTAGACTTGCTAACATTGTCAGATTATATTGCAAGTTTGCCCCCGGATTTGTTTGTTACGAGGCTAAGAAAGCGCCAATCGTTCTCAAACATGCGTGTTGTGTGGAGAAATTCAAATATTCCGACATGGAATAATTTATGTGCATGATGCAGAGGTCACCTCTCCCATATATGGTAATAAAACATCCGATTGCCTGGCAGCAAACTCACCAACACATCTGT
>JAMPIV010002893.1:90000-190517 GCA_024509875.1 Oreohelix idahoensis
CAACGCACTTTTAGGCGCCTTTTATGAAGCAGACTCCCTAGTCACAAGTTGAGTCATACAAACAGATACCCAGTGCAGCTGACTCCAAAATATATCTTGAAAATCAAGCGTACATACTCAATGTGATGAGTCTACATGCCAAGAACATTTCGTGACAATCTCCAGTCTGGCCAGTACCCTTTGGAGATTAGACAACAGACATTTTTCATTCAACTGTCAACTGTTTATCAACGCTACAGAGATATTGTCAAATATTGAAGGACTGTATATCGTCAACGTTCTCAGTACCACAAAAGTTCTCATCAGAACGTCCTCGTCCTAGAGATAACCCACTCAACCTAACTTATAACCACCCAGGACATTCTATGCATACATGTGAATCATCCTACCCGGGAGAAGCATTTAGAGACACATGGACTGTTTAGATTACTCTTCATTTTGATAACAAATATCACATCACATCATCATTTCGCTTTACATTCGTTCATTCTCCGATTTAATTAACTATAATATTAATATCTCATCTGTGTGTTTTTGTGTGAATCGTTCTTCGCCATCATCACGTTCTAAATACTACTAACTCTATATGTAACCGTTTGATCATTATCTAATTCGTTGATATATCATTCGTGCTGTCGGTTTTAAATATTTACTTATAGGTAAATTTCTACATTCTGATGAGGTTGGGGGCTTTTTCTGTTACGGGATCTAAGGGCAGAAGCTAAGGTCGTGGGGAAACAGAACTCTTTCCATAATTCACTAGAAAACACTTTCCAGTGGAAAGCATTCGCATTCTCATCTTCTTGTCCTTATTTCGAATAGGTCTCTGTTCTTTCTTAACAAGCCAATTTCTGGAGACCTTCTTCATAATATTTCATAGGCTTTTTTTGGCGAAACTACGGTGGTAGCTGCCCCAATATACACGATACGACAAAGTCCTTATTTTAAAAAACAGCTTGAGAAAAACAATTCAGGATATTTTTAACAGAGTGTATTATTGTTCTCTGACACTCCCACAAACAAATTAGTGCGTCTGTGGTTTTATCTTAATTATCCAGGAAATTTAATGTGTTTATAATGTGTGCAGAGTGTTTTGTCGTTATCATCGCTATAATTCCTTCAGATTTGTATTGTACGAGTATATGTAATTGATCCATTGTGAGGTATGTTGTTTTCTCTCTGGCTTTGTTCATTGTTGTTGTCAGTTTTCTGTTATGTGTGTGAAAGACAGTGTGTATAAACGTGCGTTGATATATGTACATTAATAACACATAAGGAAGGGAAACCCCAGGCCTGTAAACAGTAAATTAATATTAGACAAACATAAAGGTATGTTTTCAGGCACTCGTAAGAAATAAAGAAGTAGAACACTTAGACAACAGAAAAACAACAGACGTGAGTGGCTTACCCAGGGTTTGAACCCCGTACCTTCCGTACGACAACACCGCCTAGCTATACAAGCGAATCACACTAACCTCACGGCCAGCTAGGCATCCCCAAAAAAGGATGCTTTACTGACCGGTCATCAGTGCGAAACACAAGACAACACCGGAAGTTTACAATGGGCACCTCAGCCTATTAATGACGCAATCACTCCTGTTGTTCCTCTATTCTGCAGTATATGTCAGTCCAAACAAGACAAAGACCTTGATACTGTGTCCAGACTGCAGAATAGAGGAACAACAGAAGTGATTGCGTCATTAATAGGCTGAGGTGCCCATTGTAAACTTCCGGTGTTGTCTTGTGTTTCGCACTGATGACCGGTCAGTAAAGCATCCTTTTTTGGGGATGCCTAGCTGGCCGTGAGGTTAGTGTGATTCGCTTGTATAGCTAGGCGGTGTTGTCGTACGGAAGGTACGGGGTTCAAACCCTGGGTAAGCCACTCACGTCTGTTGTTTTTCTGTTGTCTAAGTGTTCTACTTCTTTATTTCTTACGAGTGCCTGAAAACATACCTTTATGTTTGTCTAATATTAATTTGTTGATATATGTATCAGAGAACCAGTGTGTGTATGAGTGTGCGTGAGTGTTTGTATGGGAGATATAGTCCGGGTGCATGAGTCTGTGTGTGTGTGTGTGTGTGTATGAAAGAGAATCTATGTATGTATGAGCGCATGTGAGTGTATTATCGTAAAGTATGAGTGTTTGTGGTGAAAATACAGTGATGCAACGCTAAAATTCCTGCATTTATAAAGATAACAGTTAAAATGAAATGTAGGGATAAAATTTGGATAACATACGCTGCTACTTCTTCGCCCACTCCATCGTTTTTTAGTGTCATTGAAAACCAACTAGTTATAACATGAAGACTAACGGCCTATTCGTTTAGACGGGGTAGAAACGGAGAGAAAATAAAAAAAATGATGCGGTCTGCACACGTGTATGAATCTAAAGCCTAGAAGACGCAATTTGTAGTTTTAAAAAAAAATTACGCCACTAGTTGACACAATGTAAGAAATGGAACACGAAAAACGACCTTAGCTCTTGTCAGAAACAGACGTATCTTAGACGTTCTACGGTAATTAGTCGTTTTAATTTGAATATAGCGGCTAACGCCGTGAACGTGTTGTAAAAACAAATTTCAAGACTAACATGGAAACAATTATGTATTTTCTTAATAATAAGTTTAGAAGAATAAAAATTAGCTAGTTTGATAGTCCATCTTTCCCTGAGAAATAATATACTTTTAATTACAAAGACGGACAGATAACACGGAAGATATTGACGAAAGACTGTATTGTTCAATACAGACGAGCAGACAGTTATTTGTGCATACTTCTCACTAAAGTTACTTTTGACACGTCCTTGAGACTAACGCAGAAAAACAAATTACATGTGGACAAGGGGCAGACAAGGAGGGTAGAAGCTAAAAATAACTTAGCATAGAAATCTTATACGTAAGTGAGACAAAATTTGTGTAGTTTTTTTTTTTGTAGTTCGGTCCAAAACCAAGTGTAATTTTGGGAAAACCCAAGTTCGGACGGACAGACCGACAGAAGTACATTTCACACTAGACCGAAACTGGACTAAAATTGGACATTTAGGTTTAAATATTTAAACTGTAGAGGGGAAGTACTCGTTAGAGTCTTAGCAGCTGATGTGAATGTGGAAACATTTTTGAATTGTGTGAAAAAATTATAACCTTTTTATTTAACAATTCTGAGTGATTGGATACTGCCATATAATGAAAAATGAATTACGATAAGTGAGTACTTATTCTAAGTACCCAGCGACAGTCCAGGGCCTAGAGGCGAATGAATAATATGGGAAACCATATCCAAGAATGTAGAATACAGATCTTTATTTCAGGAGATCAGTGGGAACATATCACCCACCTTATTATATGGGAAAAAAAGAGATTAATGAACATATTTCAGAAGTAATGCAGTCATAGAGGAATGGGAAACTGGTGCTACTTGATAACAGCCTGGATGAGAGGTGCTGGGTCGGTCAGAGAGATCTGATCTTGTCTTGTTAATTTATGTTTTATGATTAGTAAACCTGGTGGAGTAGATAGTATGCTATGACGTAGCCTAATTTTGTGGTTTCAGAGTTTCTTTGTCTGGCACTAGGCTAGTGCCAGATGCTCTGAAGAAATCCAACGGTGGATGACTTAGAAGCCTATTATTTTACCTCAGCAACTGTGAGGAGTGGGCCAAGTGAACATCTTGACTACATCGACACAGGCCAGTTAAGTATTGAAGACCTGGCCTGCTGCGGATTCATCAACATCCCTAATTAAATTTAAAACCACTGTATACAACAAACTTTGCCACCAGTTACCCTGTTAAAAAACCAATGAACAGTATAACAAAGACTGGATATGATGATACCATCACGACCCGTCATCCAGTACTAGTTTTCCCAAAGACTCTGTAGTTAGTATCCATATTAGCAAATTTCACTTATATATCTATGTACAAACTTTTCATGTGATTATTCAATTATATGCTCTTTGATTGATATAAATTCATCTTGATTCACACGTCCTGACCAGAAGAAAACTTGGCTCAGGACTAAATAAATTTTAAAAAATTTTAAATTTTAAATTTCAACACAGTGTTAATTTACTTGATCATAGAGCTTAGTATTAGACCTAGTGTTTGTATGTGTGTGTCTGTGTACTTAATTACCTGCACACCACATTTCAGTACCTTAGACATTGAACGTAGCTAACATACATAATAGCAGAATAAGTCTGCTTGAGGTCATAGGTGGTAGCAGAAAGGTATCCTGTAAACTCACATAAACTTTTATCTTCAGGGACCTTCACAGCTGACCTCATTCAGTACACTAGGTAACATAGCAACCGCACTTAATACCATCAAAACCACCACAGTGTTGTGTGAGAGGTAACTGTTGCGTTAATCTTTCTTTGTCTTCTCAGAGATCTTTGGGGAAAAAATTGGGTAAATAGACTATCCGGGTATCTGTAATATCACTGCTTAGGTATTTAGGAGAGGCGTAGTGAGGGGCATGCGAAGTGAGGCCGTTCGTCTAGGGCAGTGGTTCTCAAACGGTGTGGCGCGAGAGGATGGCAGGTGTGGCCGGACGATTCAAAGACAATCACTAATTTAGAGAGATTTAAACAAAAAAGATATATGACAAAAATAAATATGACGGTCACATTTTCTGATTTATTGTGTTACTTGTGATATAATATTGGAAATATATTTATAGAAGCCCGTAGAATTTTCCAGAATTTTCAGATTTTATTCAGTAATATATTTTATCTTATTTCAAATAGATATAGTTCTCCACGACATATTGTTGTGAACAGAGATTTTCAGCTCTGACAAATATCAAAGACCAGAAAAGAGAAAGGCTTCTTTGTGTTGATGAGGAGAGGAGAGTTTGCTTGTCTCAAATAAGACATAATATAAATGAGATTACTCTACAAAAACAAGATCACACCTCTCACTGAATTTGTACATTTTGTGAATGAATCATGTTTTTTATTAGCTGTTTTGTTGCATACTTTCTGTGGATCTCTCATGATCATTTTATAAAGTAGTTGCGTTCTGGATCTCTCATGATCATTTTATAAAGTACCGTAGTTGTTGTGTTCTATGAATAAAGCTCTACTTGGAGTTGATTTTCTTTTTTTTTTTTTCTTCTTTTTTTTTCTTCTTTTTTTTTTTTTTTTTTTGGAAGGTGTTTCTTATCAATAAAAATTTGCGCGAGCAAATTTTCAATCGAAATGTGTGGCTCAGAGAAAAAAGTTTGGGAACCACTGGTCTAGGGTGACAGCCATGAGCCATCGGACGCTATCATAACAATACTGTACTGTTTAAAAATTTACTTGCGTGCAACATATATATTATGTTTGTTTATTTATTTAGGTGCCAACGAAAGGATCCGACCCCCCATCGCCCCCGTGTCAAATACTTTAAGATAACTGGATAAAACAATTCAAACTGACAAATTGAAATCAGAACGGAATCACAAATTATTTAATTTTCAACAAGCTAGGAGAACTGTGTACAGCCAGCTAGCTGCTTACAACTTGCTTGCCACTAGCTAGCAGAACTACTGACAACTACTAGCAGAAATACTTACAACTAGCTACCGGAACTGCTTGCAATTAGCTAGCACAGCTAATTACAACTAGCTAGCAGAACTGTTCACAACTTGCTAGCACAACTACTGAGAACTTGTCTGCAACTTGCTAGCAGAACTACTTACATATGATTAGCAGACCTGCTTACAACTAATCCGCAACTAGCTAGCAGTATCACTTACAACTTGATTACAACTAGCTAGCACAAATATTTAAAGCTAGCTAGCAGAACTACTTACTACTAGCTAGCAGAAATACTTACAATTAACTAGCAGAGTTGTTTACAACTAGCTAGCATAAATACTTACAGTTAGCAAGCAGAACTACTTAAAACTAGCTAGAAAAAAATACTTACTACTAGATAAGAGACCTTCTTACAACTAGCTAACAGACCTTCTTCCAACTAGCTAGCAGAACTAATTACAACTAGCTAGCAGAAATATTAACAACTAGCTAACATAACTACGCCCCACTAGCTAGCAGAACTACTTACAATTATCCAGCAGAAATACTTACAACTAGCTAGCAGAAAAACTTACAACTAGCTAGCAGAACTACTACAACCAGCTAGCAGAACTACTTACAACTAGCTAGCAGAAATATTAACAACTAGCTAACATAACTACGTCCCACTAGCTAGCAGAACTACTTACAATTAGCCAGCAGAAATACTTACAACTAGCTAGCAGAAAAACTTACAACTAGCTAGCAGAACTACTACAACCAGCTAGCAGAACTACTTACAACTAGCTAGCAGAATTACTTACAACTAGCTAGCAGAATTACTTACAACTTGCTAGCAGAATTACTTACAACTAGCTAGTAGAACTTAAAAACTGGACCCTATTATATGAACATGAGGGGCCTGCTTTAATAAAACACAATAACTACCTGGCCATGTCTCAGGTGTGGTAGTTTACCTAATGACTCAGAGCATTTCCATTTTACTGGCATGGCGACATGCGTCATCTGGGTACAAAATTCTGTTACTGTTTTTTATTATTACCCCCTCCCTCCCGCTGTCTCTTTCTCTTATTTTCTAAATTTGTGTTGTAACTTCCACGTGCCAGATATATTTGTTTTAGCGTGTGTTTGCGGCTACATCCTGCCTTAGGCAGGTTTTGTAAGTGTAAGTGTACCATTAATCTCATAGACAGGGTGAAATACAAGTTGACTTTTCATACAACCTGCGTTATATGGTGTTATCGTTGTGACACTCTGTCAAACTATAAATCGCAATTAACCAATGGAAAGTTCACAATTGTTCGATATCTTGCAAGGATTGTCAGTCTGTTAGTAAACGCGGACCCTTGGACAAAATCGGCTAATTTTTCACGACCATTTGGCCAGTCTAGATCCCGAATAGAATAGAAACTAAAATCCAGATAGGGAAAATAAATCTGAGATGGTATCGCATAAAAATTATGACGGCCCTGATAGCACCCTTCCAGGGCCGGCTTTAGGAAGTGTAGAATTCGAACAGTTTCGACGGGGCCAAGGCAGCGATATCTAAAATACAAAAAATTGCGTACAAAATAATACTTTTTTTTCTTCCATGTGTTTACTTTCCATAACTGTAAAAATATTAACAAAATTATATATAAAATAACATTGTGTTATATTGTCGCGGGTTGTCTCCTTTGATCTGCTGTAGTTGTCCACGAATGGCCTGACAGTTGAAGTAAAAGGATGAGTTTTTTCAAAGATAGCGACCTTCCCTCAAGATTACAATTGGCGGTGAGGTAAATAGGAGGATTATGTTCCTATTTCATGTTATTTCACATGGTTTTTAAGATGGAAAATACAACAACTTAATTTACTAGGCTTATCAACTTTGTATCCCCCGCCCACTTCTGCGAGATAAGTTATTGTGTCATGCTTGTAACATCTGACTCGTATTTACTGAGCCCCCAGCCGAAGATGATTCCGCAAAATATAAATTTGTTTAGCTCTGTAGATGAGTCACTGGCTTCCTTGCTCAGTGGTCCATGGTTCAATCCCTAGTTGAGGTGCGATTTTTTAGACCGCAAACGGCTCTGGGGTCGACCCAACCCCATGAATTGGGTACCAGAGCAACTCTGGGAAGGTTAAGGCAGCCGGCGTGATGCTGACATCACCCCTCGTGTGCCGATGGTCAAGAAAATATGGGCCTAACACCATATTCCCAATATGCCTCAATGGGCGTGTAACAGGACTTTACCTTCTTTTTTTCTGTATATGAAAATTTTACCCCCCCCCCCCCCCCCCCCCCAAAAAAAAAAAAAGTCATACGGGTGCAACCGTCACTTTCAATCAACCGAGTTTTTAACTCCAACGAAGGATTTATATTTACATTTGTCTCCTTCTTCTTGGGTCCTTATTCCCCGACTGACAAAGCAGTCAGTGGCCATCACGCCTAGTGGCGTCTCGCAGGGCAGCAACAAACTGTCCCCATTTCGCTCGGTCGATGGCCATCCTTCGTGCCGTGCCCCAACTCTGGTTCATGCTTTGCATCTCAGCCCCCACTGTTCTTTGCCAGGTTGTCTTTGATCTGCCTCTCTTTCGCCGTTCTTCTGGGGTCCTTAGTATAACAGTTCTGGTGATTGTGTCAGGGTCCCTTCTGAGGACATGGCAAACCCAGTTCCATCGTCTCCACGCAATGATGGTATGCATGCCTTTTTGACTGCACGGTGTAAGAAGTTCCTAGTTGAAGATGGTATTCGGCCAAAACATTCGAAGAATTATTTACATCTGTATAAACAATATATTTATTTATGAAATATAATTGAAATAAGGTTAAAATTGGAAAATGGATAACTTTAGAAACAGTTTAATAATTGGTACTTGGTTTTCTAGAAAAAAAAATTTTTTTTTCATTGGAGAATATGAAATTTAGTGGAATGATTTTAGTCCAGTCTCTGAGTTATTGATTTGACTTAGCTTTGCAGGTGTCGACAATGGTTTGTTGCTGACTCTCAATGCTGGCTCTCAGTGAAGTCTTGACTGTTACTTCTCAAGTCAGTAGAATGGCTTTTGAGATCACGTTCGTTGCTAGCGTAAATCTCCAAAATGTCACCGCTTCGAATGTCATCTAGACTCATTTATTATTCGTGGTGTCAGATCTGTGTACTAGCAACTAGTACCAGGAACTGAGAGGATATACACAAGAATATCTCTCAAGTCTTTTGTCGCCTTATATAAGCATCAGGGACCTCCGCTTTCCTCCACCATTTCATTGTCTTCTGAATATTCCCGATGCTCATGAGCAGGAAATCTCAGACCCTCAATGCAGATAAAAGTGTCTTAGGAGAACGAAAGCGTGCATAGTGTAATGTATATCGTTGAAATCTGAAATATGCATTATCAAACCACCACCATCCTCTTTTGGCTCCCTGTGCAGCAGTCACTAGCTCTTGCAGTGGTGGCTTAAGTAACAATTTATTTTTGAAGATGCAGTTGCCAGCATCGTACACAACTTTACATAAATAAACATTTCTATACATGTAAATGCACATATAAGAATAAGAAAATATAAATTTTTCAGACTACCCTTTCGTTATGAATGAGTTCAGGCTTTTTGCACAGGATGGCCCATAGCACTTCACTGCAGCTGTAAAGGTGCAGTCTTCCCGGGTGAACTGCTGAAAATTGTTACTCTACAATTCCTTGCTTATCGCTTGGGGAACATTTCTAGGGAAAGGGATTATAAAGGTTTTTTATATAATTTGTTTACACTTTTAATTTCACAACAGCTAATTCTAGCCCTAATCACTCCCTAGAAAAAAATATCGTATGTTGCCTTCTGACATCTTCTCCTCTGTGATGAGAATTAGAAACTGTGGAGAATCTTCTGACACTCAGGTCCTATGGTTAAAAATTTACTCGCACGAAACTTAATTCCGCTTGTTTATTCTCGTTAAAGCCAATCACAATTAAGGCTATTTTCAATTAAAAGCACATTACCGTAAAGGACGTCTTATTTTAGTATATTTCAGCCTACACAACGTTATAATTATTGACATCGCCATATATGGTAATTGAAACGAATTCTTCAATATTGATGTCTCTGTTTATTAGCATAAGAGACCTCGCCGGAAATAAGTATGTCATATGTCCAGGTGTCCATATGGTCATAATCAAGACAGGGCAAATTTTACAAGTAATCACAGTAAATAATAATACGTTATCTTAAACAGCCATCGACATCATTGATTTGGGTCAGTCTGGTAGTGTTTGGTGCACATTGTGCGAAATGCCTCGTAATGAAAAGTGTTGTCGAATAGGACAGTAGCACATTTACCGTCATTTGCTATTTTGAAGGTTAAATCCGACTCTTTGATACATCCCTTCAGTTTCACGCGAAGAGCCCTGTCTTTGACTAGGGAGTAATCTTTTATCGTGGTTGGGCGCAATATAGCGTCCCTAGGGCTTTTTATTACCTGCGAGCCGTTCCGATCTCTAAGTGTGACATGTAAACATGTCCCCTGGGTTTAATTACCAGTGAAATACATCGTTCCGCTAAAAACCTTATCTGTTGGGTAGGGGTTGGTAGCCAAGAAGACACGCTGTCTGACCTTCCCTTCTTTTACAGCGGTCAGTAACGAGTCACGTGATCATTGTTAAAAGCATTGTGGAAGGCATTTGTAGTTACCAAAAGGAAATGAATAGTTTATAAATTCCTGGTATTTTTCAAATTCCATCTATTAAATCAACCCAATGTCATGTTCACAAAATTCACAATCCAAAAAGGAATACACTGATATAAAAATCCTTTGAAATGCCTGTGTCAAAAATTCTAAATGTCAGACACGACCCACACACGTCTGCTCAGTTCGAGAGCAGCGAGAGAGAGAAATAAAGCAAAGGTTGAACAGAAAAATGGAAGAATCAATAGGACTGCCGTGACATACACAACCACACGTCAGAGTCTTTGTCAAATATTCCAGATTCGGGCATTCATTTTTAATGCCTTTGCCTCCCTCAAGGATCGTGCATTGTGAAAGTGTTTTGCTCTTCTCTGATATATGTTTCGCGATCACATGGAGCCCCTGATTGGCAGCGATTGCAATATTGTACGTAATTTCGTACATGTGTCCACCTGCCAGGCCGAAGTAATGAGCAGTAAGATGTCGAATTGTTGCTCCCATTGGTACCTGCATTCATGATGTGAGATCTGAATGGGAGTGGACCAACTAGTTGTTTTCGTTTCTTACTCGGCGATATAGCACACCATCTTTTTTGTGAAATGCTCCCGCAGAAGTATGGGTCTGTGATGTATGCCGCTTCTCAAAGCGCTAAGGTAACATTATCAGCCTGCGCTTTTTTCAACTCCGGTGCGCTAAGGATCAGTGGTGAATACATGTCAGAGCGCCTGTCCATTGTTGGGAGTTGTGTGCCCTGCTACTTCTCCTTCCTCGAAGATAATCGGTGGTTTTCATCATTTTTGTGGTCCAGGCTATAGCAGTACGGGCTTATGTATAAGTTAGTTAAAAGTAACTTTAGTGTACACCTCACCTATATGTTTTTAAAACTAATATTCCTTGCTTTTTTTTTTTGTTTTTTTTTTTTTTGTTCAGCAAAATATTTAATATATTTCCGAACTCTATGCTCTTCATCATTTCACTTCATATCATTGCCAAACTGCTTAAATGGTCTTCCTGCAATGTTGATGGCAGATATGTTTTAACTGGATTTAACTTTGAGGAGAATGACCTTCTCTCCTGAGGCTACAGTTACCAGAAGAGTCGAGTCGCTTTAAATAAATTAGCGATTAATGCTGATCGCTTAATCTCCAATCAATGCTAAATGAATGCCCGGATAGACACAGCAAAGCTCCTTCACAGCACAACAACTTGAACAATAACTGAAATGTAACAACGCCATTGAGATGTACTACACATACAGTAAACACAATCAAGAAAAATATCACACAAAATAAAAAAGCGTCCTAGTTTAACCGACTGTGTATTGTAAATATGTTTATAGTAAATGGCTGAAAGAGTCGTGCTACGAAGAAAAATAGCAAATACCAGCACACACAAAAATGTATCGGCTTTTTACATGTTAGAAATTGAAGCATTTTAAGGGTTTTCTACAATCGAATGAAAGAATCAGCATTGACGTTTCCAATTCTTCATAAAGCTTCTGTCAACGGATTTTACAGTTGAAACTTTCCCTGCACTAGTTTCGCATGTATTAATGCCATGCACGGGGCCTAATTCGGAAGAATCAGTGGAATAGACCATAAGCCGGCTCTCTACCCTCCCTTGCATAGTTTGCAGACATATAGCTCCTTTGACTTTAACTGGTTGAGAATCGTTGATAGAGGATGGCTGTTGAGCATTTGTTTTATGTTTGCATGTTTTGTCCTTTTTTAAGCAGCACGCGCAAGACGTAAATAGGTCAATGGAACATGGAACAGTGCTCTGTCTTTCCGGCGGGAAGGACAACGAAATAGATCGAGAGACTGATTATATCAGCAAGAAGATGTTTATGTCACTAAGTAAATGATATTTTTACTTAGAAAGGGTCGAGATTTTGCAAAATGACAATACGAATTATGTCTTTATGCACGTGCGGGCACGTTTGTTAGAGTTTCTCACTCTCTATCTATCTCTCTCTTGCTCTGTCTTTCTCTCTCTCTCTTTCTCTCTCTTTCTCTCTCCCCCTCTCTCTCTCCGCCCCTTTATACGTATGCTTATAAGTGAGGGTTCGTGCGTGAGACAAATACAGCACATCAAGTACGTTAACCCCAGATAAGGAAATCAATACAAGTGGGGTATAGCGGGCAGAACTCACGATAAAAGGATTCCATTTACGTGACCTGGTCAACTGACCTGACCTTATAACCCCAGAAGACCTGTATTAGAACAATAACCAAGTTTCACCAAGGCTTGACCTTTAGTTTTGTTTGTCAAATATTACCTGCCGGGGGGAAGGGGGTGTCTCTGAGAAGATAAATAAATAATTGGACTGCAACTCCCACAGGTAAATTGTAAGAGGCAAATAATGTGAAGTTATGAATGGGGCTAGCAACCTAATTATTTGTAATGGCTACATAAATGTCGTAGATTTCCGATAGGAGAATTAAGACTAGGTTTGGTCCCTTCTGAATAGGTTTGAATACAGGCACGCACCTACACGTGACGACAGGTAAACACACAGACGTGGGAAAACTATAACAATGATATATATATATATTATCTAGAACGAGCTGACCAAACACGATTATTAAGTTCAAGAGCGATTTTATTATCAGGAAAAATCGGCTCACAACATCAAAGAAAGTACATCAAGGAAAATACATATACACATAGTCATAAAAAATCAAGGAAATGTTGCAAGGATGATAGCCCCGTTATAGTGTTAACTCTAGGTTTAGCCCGGCCCCGTTAAGAGAACAGATGATGGCGCCAGAGTCACAGATACATAGGGTTTGAGTCTAAGAGTTGTCTTTGTTTTATCTCGTAATTATATGCACAGAGTTTGAAAAAAAAATCTGATTTAACCTAAGACAAAACACAAGAACTCTAGCCTTAGCAACAAATTATGCAGATTGAAAAAAAATTAGGACAGCAACAGGGTGTCAAAGATAAAATAGTGAAAAATATCACTCAAACCAGCGTACACTCATTCATTCCGCCATGGCTTCTCACACTGGTACTCACGACTTTGCTTGCTGCCTCTTGGAACCCATTGATTTTAGATTTTCACACAGACTCAAAAAATGCAGTCTTCTGCCAAGAAGTCCCCAGTTCCAAAAGACGTATTTAACTTGGAGTCTCCGGGAACGACTACTTGGGTATGCAAATTTGTTCAAATGTCTGATTAAGTCACCTAACAATTATTCCAGGCGCGGGAGTTAGCAGAGCACAGTGTCAATAGCGTAGGTTTCTAAAAAATGATGAATGTCAGGTCGGTGCCTTCTCTCAGTATAGGATTCACTTTAGTCACACCACAGATTTGTCCACAAGATATTATCTAGTCGGGAAATGATTGTTAATATTCACGCCACCAGGCAGCAAATTATATAGAGTTTCTAGAAGAAATTAAGTGCTGGCTCCAAGGTCCAGTATTTATCATTACAGTCTTTGAAAACCCGTTCTAGGGATATTAGTATTTCTGTCTAACTTGCACCGTCAGATCAGTGTTACTTGAGAAAACCCACGTGGTTCAAAATAAGGACTGTCTATTTCTTCACAAGTATGGAAACTACTACTAGGTGCTGGTAAAGTTAGGGTCACCCCAAAACTTTCACTGTGTGGAGGAAAAATAACACATATAATATAATAAACAGAATCTGAACTGGTTATAACTTACATTTAAACTTGCAAGCAGAGAGCTTTGCTTATCATTTAAACTTCCCGTGACGTAAGTTATATTTAAAAATCAGCAATCCTCATAAATTAGGAACACGTGCGTATCCCGTCATCATTCATGAGGCTCGATTCTAGAGTTTATACGTTAGTTTAGAAAAATACACTCGACTGAGTATTAGCAGTTAAATTAAATTCATAAATAGCTACAATTGCCGTTATAAGCTAGAAATTAAATTTTTAGTCTGCTTTCCACTGAATGCTTCCCTAGAAAATATAATAGCCTACCACTTTATTTCTCTTCTGCGCTAAAGAAATAGATTAAAATGAATTAAGCGATTTAACACTTTAACACTCACAAAATCTATATATCTATCATATTAATTACCTCAACCACAGAATTACAGGTAGTCGCACAACTTAAGAATAAAAATGCTGAAAATATTTCTGGAAGTCTAGAAGTTCGACAAATTGCCGAAACAAACTGAGATCTTCGCTAACAGCTATTCTGTTTTTCGAGCGACCTATCTACTGTGGAGTCTATGAGCGAGAATGAAATTAAAGTTTCAAACTTGGCCAATATCTTAAAATCAGACAAAGGGCCCAAACTTACTTCGCCAAGCGAAATTATCTCCCCTACTCCCAACATTTACGTCCGCTTAACGCGTGTCGTAACTGTCACCTACTGACCACGATGTACGCGTGTCAGTTTCAAATCCCAGACAGCCTGACTCCATTTCAGGGCAGTTTTCACACTACAGCTGACCATGGCCCAAGTGAGCGCCGTGTCAGTTTGGGATTTTCCAGCCAAATGTCTGGATACTGACCGGTGCAGATGTAAAGTATCACACCTCACCGGGACTAATGCCGAGAAGAAACTCGCGCGCTCGGTGAGAATGTAGACGATTTGCTACGTCCTATGTTCAGCGAACCGACTTATCACGCCTTATGACGCCCTGCAGCCCTGACATCTACGTAATATCGTCCTAGCGCGATTCTCAGTTTAAGAGAAAGGAAAACAGGTAAAGTTTGCGAATTATATGAAAATAATATTCGCAAAACGAATGGATGAAAAATATACAGGAAAAATGAAATACAGAGATAATAACAGAGAGAATTTGGGTGAACGAATAGGAAGAAAATGTAGGAAATTAAATGAATATAAACCCTACGTGACAATAAACCACAACTGCTAGGGCACATGAATGTTTTGGTGCAGGCTTCTTGTTAGAGGAAGAGTTTGAGTGGTGGAGCCGTGCTGTTTAATGAAAGAAAAAGGACATGACAATGAAGAAGACCAGGCTTTACATTTAATGTTTGGTTAAAATAATACCGTTAGTCCAGTGGTTCTTAAACAGGGATGAATGCGTCCTATAGGGGTGAGCGATCTGACTCCTAGGGGTGCTAGGTGTGCCTGCTATTTTAGAAGGCGAATCATCTCAAATACCATATAATATACAGAACTCTAATGTATTTATACACAGTAGAACATCGACTACTATGACAAATATGAGCCAGGATCCAGACCTCCAAGACGACCCAGAGTTCGCTGGGAGAACAATATTAGACAGTCTCTGAAGAACCGAGGACGACTGGAACCAGGCCAGAAAGATGACAGCCAATAGGATAGTATGGCGTTCTCTCTGGCTAACCTCTACACCCCAGGGTAGAAGAGGAACAAGTAAGTAAGAACATCTGCAACGTGAACTCAGTACCGAACCAAAGTCACATTTTTATACAATATTGTCTCAAGCACGACTGAAGAGAAGCAGCTGCAGAAGACTCAATAATTTAGTATATTCATAATTTCTATCAAATGTAAAATGCTCAATTTTCTTATATTCTAACATTAATTAGGGATCCCGTTACACGCCCATTGAAGCATATGGTATTAGGCTCATATTTTCTTGACCATCGGCACACTAGGGGTGATGTGGTCAGCATCACGCTGGCCGCCTTAACCTTCCCAGAGTTGCTCTGGTACCCAATTCATGAGGTTGGGTCGACCCCGGAGCCGTTTGCGGTCCAAAAAATCACATCTCAACTGGGGATCGAACCATAGACCACCGAGCTAGAAAGCCAGTGCACTAACCACAGCGTTACCGCGGCTCAAGATTAATTACATATTTAAAATATATTAAAAATTATTTCGCTGTCATTCTTTAGTTATAATATCATCATCATCCTTGTTTGTTGTGTTCCTTATGGAGCATGGAACCACCACTACAGCTGACCCCTTTGCAGGAAGCCTGCATCAAGCAGTCACGTGCTCTTGCTGCAATGGTTTGTGCTGTAATTATTTTACATGACGAAGCTGCCAGCCTCATAGTTATGGATACTTTGTACTTAAAATATAAACCTTCTACAAAAAAGTTTCGAATATTGATGCAGGTTGTTTTCAAACTGATTATTTTCACTATGATTAAAGCTGTGTGCGGGGGAACGATGGAAACTACTCCATAAAACATACTCAATTAATGTGCCTCTAACGACCAATTTCCCATTTTTATGGACTCACTGAAAAATGTAGTCCTGTAGCAAATACTGCTGTAAGGGAATGATGTGTTAGAGACTTCACAAAACTTGGCCCTGCATTTTATGAAGTGCGGTGACCAGTTCCTTCCTTCGCTGTCTTTTGCCTTCCATAACTCAAGAGCAGAGTCAGGTACGCATTTACAGCAAGGTAGACTGGAGCATGACGCCACTAGGTTTCGAACGGGCTCACTACATGCCAAAAATCTATAAATAAAGTGATGGTGTATTGTCATTTCATGTAAAGATACATACTTGCATCTCTATTTCGTATTTATGGCATGATATCGAAAGTGGGTGCAAGGGTCCTTAGTATAATGTAAAGGGAGTTGGGGCTTCTAAAAGTTTGAGAAGCATTGCGCTAGAGTATCAATAAAAATAATATCCCCTTGTATGAAATGTGTGATCAAGATCACCACAGACCACATCACTGCAGGACCAGTTATCTACGGAATCTTAAACATTCAAGAGGTCAAGTGTTACCAATATGCGTTTGAACGTTTACTTGTTTACACACAAAAGAAGATAAGAAAAAGTAAACCAACAACCGATAACAAAAGCTGAACTAACGAAAACATTAATTACATATGAACAGACAGTGATATCAAAATAAGAATACAAAAAGCAAGAGGAGCTTTCATTGCATTTGGGAAACATATGGAGAACAAGAGAAATCAATTCCAACACGAAAATAAGAATCTTCAACTCAAATGTCAAGTCAGTCCTATTGTATGGCTCTGAGACATGGAGAACAACAAAAACAACAACCAAAAAGCTACAGACTTTCATAAACGGGTGCATGCGTAGAATAGAAGGACTGAAATGGTATGACAAAGTCACAAATGTGGAATTGATGGCAAGAACCAGACAAGTGCCAGTGGAACAAGAGTTGAGAAGAAGACGCTGGCGATGGATAGGACACACATTGAGGAAACCTGTTGATAGCATTACAAGGCAGTCCTTGTTCTGGAATGCCCAGGGACAGAGAAGCAGAGGTAGACCAAAAAACATATGGAGAAGAGAGCTGGATACAGAGGTGAAAATGATGAGGAAAACATGGAAAGAACTTGAGCGGATGGCACGGGACAGGAAGACTTGGCATGCCTCACACAACATAAAACCACCACTGATATCATAAAGAAAAAAAACACAAGAAGAAGAACAGCAACCTTCCTGCCTATTGAACGCTCGAGTGATCTCAATCACGTTAAAAATTATTCCAATGTCAATGTTATCTCCCGTTGTTGCTGAGCGTATCTGAAGATTTAAGGACCAAAACAAAAAAACAAAAAACAAAAAGTTATCGACAGATAGACCAGGAGTAAAACACTCGGCTCTAACCTAAGCCTTCGTTAAAAGAAATTTTCCTGTTGGCCGGGGTTTCTGATTGATTGTAGTATCTGATTCTGAATGAACAGCGCTGTATAGCTCATTCATAACTAGGACGGTGTTGTCAGAGGCGGAGATGTTCTTCTGTGTGTAGATGGGTGTGAACATTGATTAAAATAGATTAATTTTATTGGATTATCATCATTATTTACTTTTTCACACCGTATAGAACACGGAGCTACGCCTGCAGCTTGTCCCTTGCCTGCAGCAAGGCATTCGAGTACTCTTACGTATGTAATTATTTTTAACGCTTGATGTATGAAGTTTTATCTCCTTATTTAACAGAGGAAAGAAAGAATGTCATTTATCATTTGATGACAGATCTTTACTTTAGTAATCTTCAGGTTCACTTAGTCCACATACAATTTTTAAAAACTAGCACATACGAATATGATTTTCTGCTTGTTTTTGGTTTTTTGTTTGTTTGTTTTTTCTGTTCACTCCTCCGTCATACACAAACCCAAAGACGCAACAATAGAGAATGCAGTCAGCGACCCATAGCTTGACTGCTCGCGTCAGGGTCAGCGAACCAGAGGTGACCAAGACCCTACTCCACCTCCAAGTGGTGGTCCTGGAAACAGGCTGCATCACTGCAGTCTGGCTGAGAGAGTAGGGATCGAAGAGGGAAGGCTTACCCGGTCCCAAAAAATGCCGTGCGGAAGTCGGATGTGTCGGCCGAAAGGCTCAAATATTGCAGCTCCGCTGTAAACGGGCACAACGCAACCAACGTCCTTTTCAGGACGAACGAGGAAGAAGAAGGAAGAAAGAAGATACATAAACGTGCGAGCAAACAAATATATAGGCTCACACTCTATACATATTTTAAAATCTTGAGATGTTATTTGATCTCATTCGTCTTCTTCTTCAAGTGCTATGCTAGCAGGTGTAGGTGATAATGTCTCTCCCTACCCTGGGCCTAGTGTTCGTTATCTATTCCATGTTTGAGTGTTTTCCATGTCAGGATGTTAAACTATCCCATACTTTCTCGTCATTTATCTCGTCTTTCTCGTCAATTTTGGGCTTTGACAATTAATAGGTATTCAAACTCTCCTCGTCTCATAAGATGCTCAAAGAAAATGGACTCTGCCTCGTGATGATACCTGCAATAAGCTTCATGTTGGCACTGGCTAAGTCACGCATCCTCGTTAAATATTAGCCCTTTTATCTGTCCAGGTATTCTTTACGTTCTACTATCAAATCGCATTCCTGTTGCCTTCGTTGATCTTGTTGCCTTCATAGATCTTGTTGCCTTCGTTGATCTTGTTGCCTTCATAGATCTTGTTGCCTTCGTTGATCTTGTTGCCTTCATAGATCTTGTTGCCTTCGTTGATCTTGTTGCCTTCATAGATCTTGTTGCCTTCGTTGATCTTGTTGCCTTCATAGATCTTGTTGCCTTCGTTGATCTTGTTGCTTCTTCATGATTCATTTACATATGACACAATGCATTCGTCCTTTGCGATCTTGAAAAAATCGCTTCCTTAATTCCACTAGCAATATTTGTTGAGCAAGATACTTGTCAATGTTCTTTAAATGACGTTTTTTTTTTTTTTTGGTCGCTTTGTTATTTATTTATACTGCTTTTATTTTTTTTATTTCATGATCTTTTCCTTAAATATCTCCGCTTTATTCATATGATATTCAGTTAAAGCCAAGGATGGACTGAGCGGTCGGTTAATAGGACACTGGCCTCTCTCCCCCAGCCTCTTTCTATGCCGCATGGGTGGGTAAGGCTATGACCGTTATTTCTCGAGGGCCCAGATCACAGTGTCAGTCCGATCCCTGGTTAGTGCTACTGGTCAGAGCCGACCCTATGGATTTTTTAAGGGGTGTGAGGTTTCATATAAGCGAAACTTATTTACTGTGAAATATTATGCTTAATTGTCTTGTTCTTTTAGAATTTTAATGTTTTTATTTTTATTTTTTTTTAATTGCATTTCGGTGCTTTCCCTATGTCGCGACGCCCACGAGACGGTTCTGCTAATTAGATTATAAAATATTCCGAGTTTCTGCCTTTATGTAAGGTACGGATCCCGTTACACGCCCATTGAGGCATATTATGAATATGATGTTAGGCCCATATTTTCTTGACCATCGGCACACTAGGGGTGACGTGGTCAGCATCACGCTGGCCACTTTTAACCTTCCTAGAGTTGCTCTGGTCCCCAATTCACGAGGCAAGTTGCTCACGTTAAAAATGCCACTGCAGTTGGAAATCGTAAAGAGTAGGCCATAAGGCCGCTGCCTTGGCAACATTTAAAAATTAGAAACCTACACTACAAAAATATTTATAGAATGTATGATTCCTATATACACACATTAGGATTCTCGCCGGTGTTACGGAGTTCGTGTAGTGTGCTGAGATCCTCCTTGTGTGATCTGACGGAGGAGATCGGAGCACTGATGGAGTTGTCTGTGCGCAATAAAGATAGTCCTTAAAAGCAAACCAAACCAAATAGATAATTGTGTGCATATGTGTACATACGTGCATTGTTATTACTACATTTTTACATATTTATTATTACACGTTTTTTTTTAATTAATGAAGACAAATATCCCTTTCAACTTCTAATGGGTTATAATTAGGATATATTTTGTTTTCAATTCCAAATAATATGAACAACTGCCGATATGAGAAAGTGGCATCACATTTGTCAAATCATTGTATTAAGGGACAATCACAATCATGCGTATACGTTAATTAAATAAACAAAAACAAAAAACAAAACAAAAAATATTTTTTTAAAAATCAAGAAGAAACTCTGAACAAGAATAATAAATTGGAGGGGTGTAAAGGCCTGGTAGTTCCAGTTATATAACTGACTTTAACAAATATTTAATTGACTTTCATCTGTTAAAAGTCATATGCATTGCAAGAACAGCATCAGACCTTCACATTCCCAGCCACTAAAAATTAACATTTGTTCGTGTTAAATATTGTTTGACTATATTATGCAGTTCCCTAGGTCTGTCTATTCTCAACACCTCTTCTATCTTTATAGGTAAGTTGGATGCTTGCAAATAATCTTCTAATATTGGTATTCTCATTTGTTCGTACCTCTTACATTTTAACAAGAAATGCTCTATATTACTGTCTTGAAGACATCCTGCACAGTAAGGTTCTTCTATCCTGAAATAGCCTTTTCCCAGCTGTAGTCTGAGAAGTTTCTTATTACTGGGAATTTTCAATTTCCTAGATATCTGACATTTTCTTGTTGGAGCCTTGAACATCCTCTGGAATTTAAGTATGTAGTAGCCAGAAATATCTCCCCTGCTAATATCAGGTCTTCTACATTCTCGTAAGTTTCTAAGTGCTTTAACAGTTGAAAGAGAGTCAGTTAAAACTGTTATTTTTTTGGGAGGGTTATTAGAGAATATTTCTAGTGCTTTTAGTATTGCCACCATCTCTGCAGTGAAAATGAATGTATTTTCCGTGATGCTATATTCTTTTGCCATTTTCCATATTGGAATATATATTCCTATCCCCAATTTGCCATCCTCTCCCTTGGATACATCTGTGTTCACAGTAATGCTGTCCTTTGATATTTGTTGTATATATTTATTGGCTGTGTTCTTAATAGTTTGTGATGGCGGCTAGTATATATAGGGTGTTTCAAAAAGAATGTCGGTATTTTGAAGGTGTATAGTTTTGCAAATTTAAAAATGTTTGGTTTGCACCAGACGATAGGTAAACTGTCCAAGTCTGGACAGTTACCCGATACCAAAAAAAAATGTTTATCATTTCAGCCGCTAGACGGCGCAAGGAATGATATTGGAAAGAATAACAAGGGATCAGTTGGAGTGAGTGTGGAGAGAATTGGACTACCGTTTAGATGTGTGCCGTGTAACACGAGGGGCACACACTAAGGGATTAGAATGTAAGAGATTAAACTTTGACAGTTTTACTTTCTTTTGGTGCATACATACATATATATATATATATATATATATATATATATATATATATATATATATATATATATATGTATATAGATATATATATATATATATATATATATATATATATACTCTCACAGAAACATACACCCTCACACGTTCGCGAGAAAATATGATATCTGCTACGTTTTTTTAGGTTAGTTTTGCAAATAATTGTTCGTGTATTCTCTGTGACCTGTACTGTCTGGGTGCCAGTGACATTAATGATATTCTCAGGGTTTTAACATTTTTCTAAAAGTGTAAACGCAATTACTGTATGTCTTTTTGTTTGTTCATTTTTATTTTATTTATTTTCCTCACTAATTCGCTATGGATTATTTCCTTACTGTGCAGAAATAATCAAGACAATAAATGCATTGCGATCATTGGAACAACAAAATCCACCGTAAGTTGATTATTGAGAATAATGACGCAGGAGTGGGAAATGATAATTTTTCAGTCACTTTGATTATGGAAACAACAGCAAACAGATTGATTTGTCGTTGCCCTAAAGACGCCATTAGGCGTGATGGGAACAACGGCAGAGAAAATCTATTCGCTGTTGCCCTTAAGACGCCACTAGGCGTAATGGCCACTGACTGCTTTGCCGGTCGTTGGCTAAGGACGGAAGAAGAAGAAGAAGAAGTGGGAAATGAAAATGGAGATATCTTTATCAGTTTTCGTAATTTCAATGAAGGGTTCACTGCAGGATACATTTCGTCGCACACGACTGTACACAAGGTCACATGAAGCTCACCATATCATCATCAGCATCATTATCTTCATCATTTTTCTATGCGCACCTTACGAAGCGGGAGCCACCAAAATAGCTTGTCCCCTTGCAGGATGCCTGCACTAAACAGTCATTAGCTCATGCAGGAGTGGTTTCTGTCGCACTTTGTTTTACATGATGAGGCTGCCAGCTCGATGCACAACCTCACATTAGTTGTCATGTTCGTCATGTCTGACATTCAGTAGTCCTATTCTAGCTTTATCTCTTTAGAGCAAAAACAACACGAAGCAAGCTCAATATTAGGGCACTCTGACGAGTTACTGTTATTTTTATTTTCACCTCGCCCCCGTTCTGTTTCATTATTATTGTTGTTTCCTTATTTCTTATTCTAATTCTTTCTAGTTTCTGAGTTGTAAACAATTTTTGGTTATTCTTTATGGCTCTAGTATTGTTGGATCAACCCCACCAACCCTTCTCTTTTCTGGGATGGGTGTAAACCCCTACCCGTGTGGTAGCGTGGGCTGGTGAGTCATTCTTGTTGATAGACGGTCAGATAATTTACGTAACGTTGCGTACAGTTTCAGCGGGCAGCGGGCTTCGTGAGGAATTTATTCTTTGATCCCCCCCGTTCCAGGGGAGGAAATAACTCTTCGTCGCTCGTAGATTTGTAGTGTTACGTTGGGTAACGGTTCGTCAGATTTTAAGATAATGTTATGATGTTTAAAGGGAAGCTTTTACGATTGTTTTCGATTTTAATTTAGGTAGCAGTCATGCAATTAAGTCAAAGTGGGGTAGATGCAGATTGTGGGAGATAATTCTAGATCTATGACTCATCGCGTCTGTCTTGCATCAGAAAATTGCTACTATAAACAGGCCCGGTTCTGTAAGTCGTTTCTCAGTCCTGGAATGGTGTGGCCGTGAAGAGTTACAGACAAATTATTCAGTCTGCCCGTATAGTGGGAGTATTCTGAAGTCTGGGTATGTACGTAGACTAAATAAGTGGTGTGTAGGAATTTTAGCTAAAGGATTATAGCAAGTCAGAGTAAGCTTTCTTCTGGGATTTAATTTTATTTTTAGTCAGTAGTTTGCCATCAATTACCTGACCTCTGCCAGTGTATTGTAAGTTTCAGTGGTAATTATACGAAGTATAGCCAGTGAGGTTCTCTGTGAAAAGTTTGGTGTTATTATTACTATATATATATATATATATATATATATATATATATATATATATATATATATATATATATATATATATATATATATATATATATATATATATATATATATATATATATATATATATATATATATCACCCGTGTGTTACCGGGGCCCGAAAGGGGAGCAAATAATAGTAACACTGCACCCTACCACGCATGTCGTAAAAAGCGACTAAGGAGGGTATGGGCATGGGGCTGTTTACCCCATCCCGTAAAAACTTCGCACAGTGGGCTGATCACCTGCTTGCCAGCCAATCTGATTACGGAAACAATGATAGATTGTTTGGTCTGTTTTTGTTCCACAAAGACGCCACTAGGCGTGGTGGAAATAGCGATAGATTGATCAATTTGTTGTTACCCTAAGACGCCACTAGGCGTACTGGCCACATACTGCTTTGCCGGTTGATGGCTAAGGATGGAAGAAGAAGATATATATATATACACCTATAGGAATTTAGGACCTATGGCTGGTGTAGTCCTGTGTAATATATTAAGAGTACCAGACTATGATATGATAACTTAAGAGATAATAGTGTATGAACTCGGGAGTTGTGTTTAACTAAAGTGGCCATGGGTATTTAAGTTAATTGCTGAAGGATACGTTGGGTGAAGGATATGCTAGTGTTATGATAATGGTGTTTGCATTTTGGGTATAAATTTAATTGGGCCTATTTTAATAAACCTTGCATAGGCTGCCTCTGATAAAAGTGTAGTACACAAAAAGGCGTAATGTGACGGCTATGTGCCTGAGCCGCGAACTGGCCTCAGATCAAATCAGTCCAGCCAGCGTCTATGTTAAACGTAAGAGGCAAGCGTTGTATTGAGCAGGAGGGGAGAAATTTGGAGAGTTTGCGGGCTGATTTTTTATGGTGTGTAAAAGAGAAACGGGGTGTATATAATAGTGTGTTTTCATGATTGTGTATTAAGGTTTTGGTATTGGTGTATATTTGTGGTTATTGTGTTTTCAGCAATTCACGGCTTCGTATGCCCCAACGATTACAGCGGACTTTGCCTTCCCTTAGGAAAGGGAAGCAAGAGACATCACGGTAATTGATAGCCGGGGTACGTTGCACAGTAACAGGCGCCCCTAGCTATTTCTTCAAGACGGTGAGGTATCAGGGAGTCTCATGATTTGGGGGAAAACATTTTTCGGGAATTTGGAGCGCTTGGCTCCTACGGCCCAATCCACGACAGACTACTTTGCCTTGTATTGTTTACATACTGCCACAATAAAGCAGTAGGCCAAAACCCGAAGCAGGGGATAAACGTCGTTTGTGAATCCAACTGAGTGCCATCGACATCGGCTCGATTTCAGCCGAGGCACTTAGCTATAGAGTCGTCAAGGACTCCTTCATCAATTATTCTGGGGAGGAGAGAGGGAGATCATGCCTCTCTATTACTAACGGGATGATGTACCCGATGAAGAGTAACGCATCTGAGCCTAATAAGCAGCAGACGATAGTGACCAGGAGGAGGAGAGAGAGATTGGTGTTAGAGGGTTTCTCCAGGAACGATAGTTTCATGTGATTCACCTGGAAGGTGAGCCTCTGATTAGATGCAGAGGGTCTATGCAGACTTTAGAGGGTAGACTTTAGTGTGCTGAATTTAGTGGTGGTGAGTTTAGTAGGGTAGGACAGCCTGAAGCGTCTTGAGACCTGTTAGTTAGTTTTGTTTTGGTTATAATTTCTTCTCTGTCCGGTCAGCCGGGACAGAGGAAAAAGTGGTGGAGTGTAGTCAGTGGTTTGTGGACCACCACAGTTTTCTTAGTTTAGTTTAACAGTGGTTCAGTGGGTGGAGTCTCTTACAGAGAGAACCCCACCGCCCCCCATTTGTTTTGCTTAAACCATATTTGTCTTTTCTCTCTGTAGGTGTGAAAGCGCGTGAAAAAACTGATAGATTTTGGCATTAATTAATTTTGTTCTTTTTTCAGCTTGTGCGAACTTGCACGATTTGTTCGTTGTTGATGTGGAATTAATTTTTGTTTAATAACTTTAAAAATATGCACTGGATCACTTTGTCTTTCTCTACACTGTACCTCTAATTCTTAGTTGTGCAGTTGTGTCTGTGGTAGATTAGTTTATGTTACCTTATCTCCACCGGACCCAGACGTAGTGAGACAGTAGCTATAAAAACCAGTCACAGGTGGCGAGGGAGAGTCAATCTAGGTTCTCACCCTTGAAGCTATAAGTCTCATCCTCCACAGTCACTTGAAAATCTCTACTTAATCTATTTCTCAGATCTTTCTCAGACTAAGTGTCTTGTCTCTTTATATAGACTGACTCTTGTTAAGCCACTGTGTGACAGGCACGCTGACATTCAACCTGACGGTCTCACCCAACCACCAACATATGTCATCGTGGCATCCTCCAGATGAAATGACCGAAAGTAATAAAATACATCCGTCAAGAGTAGAACCAGACACCAGCCTACACAACTGGCGATTAAAGTGAGAATGTTTGAGAAGAAAACGTCACACCGCCAGGAAGCAATTATACAGTAGCCATATATGCTTTTGAATGGAACCCACATCGGAAAAGATAGTTGAGAGGGCACGAGAATAGCAGTGAAAGAAGAATCCAAGGTAGCCAGAATCTCATGGGCACAGCTGAAGATTTTGATCTTAATTAAGGACCATCTTCATTGCACACGGACAACTATCAGTGCTTGGATCCTCTATGAGAGGAGAGCAAGTCCGGACAGTTTTTGTTGCCTTTCTTTATTATAAATTGAGTGTTAGAGTTTTTTATTTTAACCTTCATATATTTTCTCATTAAACCGTATGTAATGTACAACATGGAAATCAAATGAAATATAGTTCAATCGACATAGAAATAAGAATCTTTAATTCAAATGTAAAGGAAGTCGTTTGCCTGAAACATGAAGAACAACAATAACAGTAACCAGAAAGTTACAGATGTTCATAAATGAGTGCTTGCGTAGAATAAGATTGAAATGGTATGACAAGATCACTGTGGGTTTGTGGTTTATATTGTTAAATTCCATATTATGCTCGTTTGCTCGATTATGTCTAGGATTAATAATTATATTGTCCACAAGGTTCATACCAACCACCACAAGAACTCAGTAACATCGCCCCCCTTTCCCCCCCCCCCCCACCCCCCCCCCCCCCCCCCCCCCCCCCCCCCCCCCCCCCCCCCCCCCCCCCCCCCTTGCGATCGACTGAAAACTAAGTTTTCAGACAGTCATTCACCAGATGACGCGGAACCAAAGTGATAAGATCAACGCTACATCCAAACCCTGATTACATACAAACAAATAAAATGATATAGACCTAGATTGCAACCATGTTAGTAGATGGAAAATAGCAATGCAAGTAATGCTAGTTTTGAGACATGTATATGACAAATGAACGACTGAAGAAGAAAAGAACACAACAACAAAATAGATAAATAAATAAATGTATGCAAACTGTCTCATACATGTGATCATCACTGTTGAAAAACGTGGCCTATGCTCGCATAGTGATCTATACTCTTTAAAAGTGTGAATTGTGACAAAACATTACAACAAAAAGATTGGTCTAAGAGAAATATGTAAGGTTCGGTACATAGCGTTAACATTACATAACCCTTGATAGGGTGTCCGCCAGGACATTGGCCTGTCCCGCTATCGGGAGAACGTCGAAATCGAAGCTTTGTATTTGCAAAGACCACGTGGTAAGACGTGCATTGGACGATTTAATAGTCTGTAGATACGTGAGTGATCGTTGGTCGGTGTATAACGTGAAATGAGTACCTACCAGGAACTTCTGTAACTTATGTAAAGTCCACACCACGGCCAACAGCTCTTTCTTCACAATTGGATACCTGGATTCCGCATCAGGTAATTTTCTGCTCAAGTATAATGTAGGATGGTACTCGCCATCAAAGGTCTGTACCAGACATCCACATATGCCTTTAGGGATGCATCTGTTACAACGAGAAAAGGTCGTCGTATGTCTAGTAGTCGTAGTATAGGACTTTTTGAACATTGTGATTTTATGTTATGTAAAGCATGGTCACATTCTTCGTTCCATTCTATTCTGTCAGGCATACCTTTTTTTTGTCAGAGCAGATAGGACAGAGGTTAACGAGGAAAATCGTGGAATAAACTTGTGGTAAAAGTTTATGAGTTCTAACAAACTACGAACTTATTTCTTTGTAGTTGGAATAGCAAGATCTAGTACCCTTTTTAAAGTAGATTCATCAGGTTGTGTTATATGTCGGCCGATCCTATGACCAAGGAACAAAATCTCACTGAATCCGATTTCGATTTTGGAAGGTCTAGCTGTGAGGTTGTGTATTCTGAGAGTTTGGAGCAAAAAAGGTACACCAGCGACATGTTCTTCCCAAGTCAATATACGAAATAGGATCTGCGCGGTTACCTAAAACGCGACGCATCATGCGTACAAATATCGCTGGAGCGTTTCTTAAACCGAAACACATTACATTGTACTGAAACAATCCCCGAGAAGTGGCAAAGGCAGTCAAATGTCTCGATACCCCAGCCAAAGGAATCTGCCAGTAACCTTTAGACAGGTCCAGCTTGCTAAAGAAAGTGGCAGATGATAAGCGTGGCAACAAATCTTCCAGCAAAGGCATCGGTTCAGAATCCGATATGGTCACTTTGTTAATCCTGACTTAACTTTTACAAAGTCAGCCATAATGGAACCAAGGAGTAATGGAATAGAGATACAAAATGTATACCTTTCCCACTTGTAGCTAACTGTTTATACTTAGTCTTAAGGTAAATCAAACCTTTTTCATAAACCAACTGTGTATACAGTACTTAGTCGTTTTGTGTGATATACTTGTCTCTGGGATCGTATCTTTGTATACGATACTTACCAACTACTCTCCCTACGTAGCTCCCTGAAAGAGACCAATACAATCAAAATCTAAAGAACGACGACAACTGAATTCATCCAAGGATATAATTGAGTGTCGTTCCCACCTACCGCCCACAAGAAAACAGAAAACACAAAAGATACATAAAGAAGCAAGATGTGACTGACATTTTTCGGACTGAAGACCATGACATTACACAACATATATTCACTTATCTGAAAAAAATTCCCGACCGCCAATCCTCGCTGTAGACAAGAAGCGTTCATCATCGCATAAGAGCATTGAATCTAAGAGGGACACCATGGCCATCTAAAGAACGTATAGTATGAGTTCCGAAACAACGTAATAGAGTTCAGTTCAAGAACGTTCCATGATCCTGATGACGAATATCGCTGTGGTCAGCCAATCTGCTTGATGACGTACGCCAACGATGTAATTATACCATCTTCAAGTTGCCGAAAAAGAACGATTTCTCCGACATCAGAAACTTGATGTGACGTAAGTCTTGTAAAGGAATGTTCTGGAGACCATAACGATCTTCACGATCTATGGCAAGATAGTTATTATTAATATAGTAAACGTCCAATGGTAAATTCACTTCAAGACGCAAGTGTCCGTTAAGATGACCTTGCTATAACGGTCCATGACAACGATTAAAAGTGTAAGGGCGTCGAAGCGAAAAGATTAATTAAAAAACCCCTGCGACAGCATTATATAGTGACGACAATCTGAAAATATCTTTAGGCAGTGAGATTCATGATAAGCGAATTCTATCTACTATGTTGTGTATGTTGTATTGGCATCAACGTCTTCAAAAAACAGTCTAAGGGCATAACCTCGCACAAAAAAACTGCGATTTCTGGTGATTCCAGAAATTTGTTATCTCGAGTACTTTCCAAAGTACAGCCTTGTACACATCTTCAAACGATTACTTCATATCCCGGACGAGCCCCCATATCTGTGGGGTTGTGGTTTATATTGTTAAATTCCATATTATGGTCGTTTGCTCGATTATGTCTAGGATTAATAATTATATTGTCCACAAGGTTCATAACAACCACCACAAGAACTCAGTAACAGTATTTCGAACGTTCCAACTCAAGGATAAATATATCGAATTGGAAACTCAATCGGCATTCCAACCTTTATTTCAACGTAGAATACACATCGCGACATGGCATTTAAAAGCAGGTTAATTTCATTAAATTTCACAGTCCATTATTCCACTTAAGAAATATATGATCCAGTTTTATTTGTTTGTTTCATATTTAAACACATCGACGTCTTACAAGACATTTCCCATTGAACATGTTAGCAAGAACTACCAGCTTGGTAGTATACACATATGACCCCCAACAGGGTAAACATCATCTCTGTTCTGTTTCTATCTCAAACATGTTCACGTCATATGCGAAGTACACATAGTGATAATTCTTTATCGTGCCGCGCTTACCAGCACCATACTCTTGGTCATTCTCTGACATGTGGCGTGCCATAGCCAACGCCACAATCACTAATGTGGAACTGACTGGAGAAACCAGAAATATACCAGTTTAACAAAATGGTAGGGTGTGATATACTGACGTTGAGTAGCACATAATGAGAAAACCAACAGATAGCACTACAAGACATTCCTTAATCTAGAATACCCAGGGTAAGGTAAATAGAGAGAGAACAAAACACATGGAAACGGCAATCCAACATAAGACATAAAGGAGTAAAATGAAGACATGGAAAAGCCTTGGACGGATGGCACAGGGCACGAAGACTTAGCGTGTATGTGTTGAGGGTATGTGCTCCACTGGGAGCTCAAAAGTAAAGGTAAAGATGAACTCTCACAAACAGCTAACAGTGTGCAAGCAAATAAAATTAACATGGGTGTGGATAGAATAGAGCGCTGGTCTTTCGTGGTAAAAGTGCGGGGTTCGATTCACGGTATCGCCACGTTCCAGTTTACCCAGTTGTAAATAGATGCCTGACTTTGCTCTTGAATTAGGGATGGAAAAAGCACCCAGGAAGGGAATTCGTCACCCCACTTCTCCATGCTAGACCTAGTATAGTGAAGTCTCCAACACGTCACTCCCCTATGGCAGTATCTGCTATCATTATCATAACCCTTCACTCCCTAAGGAGCATAGGCCTTCAACAAACACATGCCAAGTCCTCCTGTCACGTGCCATCATCTCGAGTTCTTTCCACGTTCTCCTCATCATTTTCACCACTGTTTCCAGCTCCATATGCTTCTTGGTCTACCTCTGCCTCTCTTGCCCTGGGGGTTCCAGAACAAGAACTGCCTTGTAATGCTATCAACAGGTTTCCTCAGTGTGTATCCTATCCATCGCCATCGTCTTCTTATCTCTTGTTCCACTGTCACTTGTCTAGTTCTTGTCATCAATTCCACGTTGGTAACCTTGTCATACCATTTTAATCCCTCTATTCTACGCAAACACCCATTTATGAAAGTCTGTACCTTTTTGGTTGTTGTCTTTGTTGTTCTCCATGTTTCAAAGCCATATAATTGTACTGACTTCACATTTGAGTTGAATATTCTTATTTTCGTGTTGGATCCGATTTCTCTTGATCTCCATATATTTCCCAATGCAATGAAAGCTCCTCTTGCTTTTTGTATTCTTATTTTGATATCGCTGTCTGTCCCTTCAACTTTGTATATATTGCTGCCAAGATATGTGTACAATTCTATATCTTGTAGTGGTGTTTCTTCAAGTTCAACCCTGTTATCATTTCCTGCATTTATTCTCATTTTGTCTTGTCCCTGTGTATTTTCAGATCCAATTGCTGTGACTTCTCATCGAGTGTTTTCAATTTGTCCTGCATCTGATTACGGTTATGGGACAGAAGAGCCAAGTCATCAGCAAAATCCAGATCATCCAACTGCTTAGTCACAGTCCGCTGGATTCCATTTCTTTTGTGTGTTGTCGATGTTCTCATAACCCAGTCTATTGCTAGTAAAAAAATAAATGGAGGCAAGAGGCATCCCTGTCGCACTCCCGTTCTTATCCTAAACGGTTCTGTAAGCTATCCTTCATAAAGAACTCTGCATGTCATGTCTTCATATGTTTTCTATATTAAATTAATGATCTTCAGGGGAACTTTATAGTGCCTCATCAATTTCCAAAGTGATTCTCTGTCTACACTGTCAAATGCCTTTTCGTAGTCCACAAATCCAATGTATAGTGGTGAGTTCCATTCCGAACAACTGTTCAACTATCTGCTAGGGGACAACTTAAACCTTTCATGGACAGAATGGAAAACAACACGAAGAAAGAACGTGGTGAAATAATATGCAAAGGATCAGATCAGATGTGGTGTGACCGACAAGAAAAATGTACGTACAACTTTAACACTTGCGATGTCCAAAAAGAAACACTAGCGCCAAAATTACTAACTCGCCTGGAACAGGGAGAAGAAGAAGAAGAAGAAGACAAAGAGAAGAAAGAAAACAGTTGTGGAGAGAGGTAGGTGAAAGTTAACTCACTTAAGAGAGGTGATAGGTAGAGGACATATACAAGCAAACGTGCAGTTTCTGGAAGCCAAGGACAGAATAGGACCATTATTATCACAGGCATGTCGTAAGAGGCTGCTAATATGAGGTTCTGTATGGGGACTGGTAACTTCAATATGTAGAACAAATTGCTTACAGAAACCACCGGCTGTAAGAGCATGTTCTGTGACGTAGGCTTTCTAAAAGTGGTGATCTGCAGTGATGGCGTCGTACTGTGTAAAAAAACAGCAAATGAGGAGATGATCATGATGATGATAATGTTGATGATGATGGTGGTGATGATGATAGTGATGGTGGTGGTGATAATAATGATGTTTGTGGTGGAGTGGTGATGATGATGACCATTATGGTAATGATGATGATGGTTATGATGATGATATACAAACAAATGCACAGCGCTTATTGGCTCGTTACTTCAAACACCAGACATTACGGAGAAATGAACCCACCAACAATAGATCGTCGTATGACTTCGGGAAAAGAAACTCAACTCTAAACACAAAAACGTTGGCAAGTCTTTCCAGGCAGAAAAGAGAAACACCAGGGCAGGGTTGCCAATTTGACTTTTTTGACGCCAAATTCCACAAATCTGCCTTCTTTTATTTTTTCTTTTTCTTTTTTATTTGTTGGCGTTGAAAAATTCGTTTGGCTTTTTTTTTTTTTTTTTTGGCTTTTTAAAACAATTGGTTGGCGTTAAAAAAAATCGTTTGCCTTTTTTGGTGCTTTTTTGGCTTTTTTTTTATTTTTTAACAAGCTAAAATTGCGTGCACTGAAAGAAGTATGCGCATAATTAATTAGATCAAAGAAATACAAAACATAACTAATGAAACTAATATCGTACATTTCAACCTATTGTGATGGGCCAGAAAAGCGCAAATCTCCTCGCTTCGTGTCTTGGTTAAGTTACCCCCATGAACGCGCGAGCGCCAACCAACATCGCGCGCCTTACGCCTTGAGTAAAGCAGTTATCGGGTTATAAAACGCCTGGCTCAGAGCCCTGCGGAGAGAGGAAAGGTATTCTGCTGATGGCTTGCAGGTAGAAGACCTCAACGGGATGTCAGAAGAATTTGCGAAGACATGTAGAAAGTTAGCACATGAGCACTGGCTGGGTGTTTGTTTATTGTTTGTTTGTTTAGTGTTTGGTTGTTTGTATATCTACTCTTTATCACTGAATGGGTTGTAAACCATCAATAAATTACAACCCCTGCCTTGGAATCAAGAGTTTTATTGTGGTACCGGTCTGGTGCGAGTGTAAATTGGCCGCAAGGCAATAACGTGATCAAATATCACAGTCCACATAATCCGCGCCCACCCTATCACACTATTATCTACGGTCATATAGACATCTAGGCTAACGTTTCAATCCCCTTATACAATATGACCGACTGATTATTAGCATCTTTTATATCTGGTTGTGAACGGGGTTCACATCTGTTTGCGGCAGTATAACCACGAACCCGAAAGCAACAAGAGTCTGACAAACTGCATTGGTTTTGCATCAGATGGTGCGTAAACCCCCATTTTAAAAAGCATCATCTACTGGGTGGCTCATACGAGAAACGGTTACATTTAATATTTTGATGGAATGAGCTCAAGGCTTATTTCACTTCTGATAAGCTCGGCTTTTAAAGGAACTTTTGTCAGACCACAAAAATTACCTGCTCCTTGTGTTGTACTAGAATTGGAAAGATTGAATGTTCTTTTTCAGCAGAACAAAGTTGATCCACTCAGTCTGTACCAACAGCTATTCTTGCACCAGCATAGTTTTCAGATGAGAATGTGTGACATCATGGGCAGATAAAAAGCATTCATCAAGTTGATTTTGGTGTTAAGTTCTTAACAGAATGGGATATGTTCCTACAGCAGAACACAGGCGTTGAGGTCCATCAAGACAAAGAAAATGCCAAGGCAAGATGTTTGTCTATGCAAGAAGAATCTCTCAGTCAAGTTAGACGTAGACTTCCATCATCTAGAGATACCTTTCAATGCCAATAAAAACTGAGCCCCGTGATAATTTTGAACAAGGCTTCAAGGCCCCCATTTTCAGAGTTACCCTTTATATACACTGCAGAAGACAACAGCATCACATTAGAAGAGCAATACAGAAAAATAACTGTTTTTGATTGGAGAGAAGAACCATAAATTAAGAAATATGGACTCCCCACAGAAAGTGAACTGTTTTGGATTGGTGTACTCCAATATAAGGCATTTAAAGAGCTCGCCGCATATGTCCTTATGTGTCTAATAACCCCAGTGAGTGATGATGTAGTTGAGATGATATTCTCTCTTGTACTATCAGTTAACATAAAAGCAAGAAATAAACAGAATGCAGCTCATTTGCTTGACGCTATTGTAAGAATCAGAGCCTAACTGTTGTTTTCGAATTAATGTTTTAAGGACTTCACCGCATCGTAAAAAAATGTTAAAACACTAAACTTCTGACAACATATTTGACGAATGTTCAAGCGGGGATATCATTGATGACCTCGATCTGGAGCGTTGTTTTGTAATGTGAGTATGAATAATCTACTTAAATAGTTTGGCGTTTTTTTGGGGGTTTTTTTTTTGTTGGCTACTTTGAAAGTGTTTGGGTTTTTTTATTTTTTTTATTCGAGTGTGGCTATTTTGTGAAGGTGTTTGGCCTTTTTCACAATTTTCATCTGGCAACCCTGCACCAAAGGCGAACCGATAAACGGATTAACTAGCTGGACGCGATCCAACTCGGTAGCCATTGATATGACCCAACAAAACGTGTCCCTTGCGACAGATAGAGGTGGAACGTTAGCATCATAGCCACTGGAATATAAAGAACTGAGTATGGTAATTTCTGTCTGATTTTTTTTGTATCAGACATCAGAAAGTCAGACAATAGCGGAGCGAGGGGGTCATTCAATGTACATATTCAAGTTAGTCTTAATGGGTAAGACAGTTCTGTCGTCTCGGAAATTTTGAATAGAATTTTTGTATTTACATTAGATAACCCAGTTAGCCCCCGGGGGGGGGGGGGGGGGGGGTGTGGTCTCTGAAGAGTCGAAAGAATAAGACTACTGAACCTCTGGCATGTCGTAAATGACGACTAATGTGAATTTTTGTATACGGTTTATACTGGTTGAGCGTCCGATTTACCGAGTGGTTAGAGCGCTGGTCGTTCGCGGCAAAGGTGCCGAGTTCAATTCACGGTGTCGACATATTCCAGTCTACCCAGCTGTAAATGGGTACCTGATTTTGCTCTTGAGTTAGGTAAGGAAAAAGCGGCGAGGAAGGGTACTGGTCACACGACCTCTCGATGCTAGACCTTGTAAAGTGAAGCCTCTAACACCATTCCTCTACAGCTCTGACAAAACGTCTGAACATGCTCTTTTGTGTGAGCTCTCACACCTTCAGCTCTCCGGCAGTATCCTTTCTTTTTCTTCATTTTTCTCACTCATCGCTTTTATTTGGCATAAATCATGCCTTTTCATTCGTTATTTTCACTATTTTGCTCTATGCTGGACATAGCATGGTGAAGTCTCTAGCACACCACTCCCCTATGGCTGGACATAGCATGGTGAAGTCTCTAACACGCTACTCCCCTATGGCAGTATTTGCTACGAAAATATTTGCTATAGGGCTGTCTTTATCTTGTTTGCCACTCCTCAGACGTGTTTACGTTCCGCCAGCTGAACTGTGGTATTATCGTAACAATGCCTAGTCGTCAGACCGGTCACCCGCTTGTCTCTTTGAATCCGTCTGGCCACCTATGGAAACGTGTCGGGCCAATGTCTGTGACCCCATTGAAAAGCTGTTGATCATGTTGACACAAGCTTGTATTGTGCGTAGGATGAAAGAAGACAACACTGTCTGACCAGACATCTGTCTGGCGGAGGCACGCAGATAAAGGGGATAATTAGATAATCTGTCGGGACAGACATCTGGGCGGAAGTCATTACGCCAGAAACACGGGGTCACAATATTGTGATAGACAGAGGTGCGCCGGAAGTCTTAGTAACGATTTGACATCACTGTTGTAAGAGGCCACGCGTGTATATTAAATTTAATATTTTAAAATACACGTAAGATGAGTAATGATAAACTTCCCACCCAAACAGTGCTAGATAGATTTGATTGGTTCCCCAGAAGCTACAATGAATTGATTGGAACATTCAGCTGGAAACACAGCTGGGATTTGAAACTAAGGAGTGTGAGATATACTGTAGAAATCAGACACACACGGACAGACTGCATCGCAGCGTCAACTAAACATCTCTTACAAGCCAGAGGAAAGAGGATAGGACTTATCATCCCACAATTATAAATACCAGATCGAGTATTGGGCAACTTTGTAATTCACAAGTAAACCTGTAATTTTAATATAAGACTGGAAACTTGGGAATTTTATCACAAGGAGTCAGAGAGGAATTTTAACAAAAGTTTTCCCAGGCAGGATTCATATAACACCAGCCGTCAGAAGAATTAACTCATATTTCCCAGACCAAGTCATAAGAGGAATTATACAAACAGTTTTCCCAGGCCAGGAATTTACAGGACCCCAGCCGTCAGAGGAATTAACTTATATTTCCAGACCTAAGTGATTCGAACAGCATCTAACTAAAGGGATGTGTCCATTCTAAATCTGTGCCAGGAGAAGGGTGTATTCCTAAAATTTTGGGGTAAGTGTAAACAAATTATTTACTAATGTCAATTTTACAGGTTTCTTGCTAAGTGGTTATATTCGAGGCTGGCAACTTCAATATATGAAAATAGTATATGCATGAACCACTACTGCAAATGCTGGTGATTGTTTCTGACTAGTCGTGCGGGAAACCCGACAGCAGAGATGACCCCAGAACTCAGACGGGTGTAAGGATGAGTAATGAGTGATGATTACATCACATGTGCCTAAAGTGTATAAAATCATGTTGTGAGATTTATATACCTTTTTAAATTGTAATTCAGGCAGATCATTATCCATGCACTCCAGACGCAATTTCCTAGTTGACACCTAGAAGGATATTGGTGAATTTTCATCGTATTCCCTGAGTTACATTGTGTGCTCGGGAATTTAATTCTTCTAAGAGGTTAACATTGGTGGGTAGTGCGCATGAAAATGGGCCTGTTAGTTTGCGGAGAACAAATGTACTCAGCAGAAGGCATTTGTTTCTGTCTATTTGTCACATTTCGTGGTTACAAGACATCAGACTTCAGTACTGAAGTTCCTACGCCACTAGTGTGAAAGAAGAGTATCACCACCAATCGCCTACAGTGGACGAATTATGTGGAGAAGTGTACTCATCACCAAAAAGAAGTGACGGAAACCACAGCTGCAGGACTCATCTGGAGCTAAGTTGTGTGTAACAAGCTACAGCAAAAATACGGACATTATTAACGTCCTATCTAAACCTCAGTGAGGAAACCTTAATTTCAATTTTCACTCAATTTTCCATGTTTATTTTCCCAAGTTAAAGACTAATTGACTATTAAATTTTTTGTATGTTATTTTAAACAAAACAATAATAGTTGATTCAGTTTATATGTACGAAAACAAACGTCTGAGCCAGTTTTTTATATATATAAATACATATATATAAATATAGAGCCATTAATTATAAGAGGGCATTCGTTGGATTACTCCAACTGGGGGCTTGACGGGCCAGAATCATTGCATAACCCCCTCGTCAAAAGGCGACGGACCAGATAATAAGTAAACAAATTTTCTCAGCCCTTAAGTTGCGTTTGTTCCTGACTTCTAGGAATATCTTGTGAAGGCTCCCCAACAGTAGAAGCGCCATTCATCTTCTATCTACATCTTTGTCAAGAGTAATCTTGCGCGAAGATAGATACCTTGGACGACCTACTTTTAGATACGCTTGCGTTGTGACCATAAGTGGACTACTACTGCAAAGCAAGGGGAGGCAATCCCGTAACAACAGCTATGAGACTGCCTTTACCTTTTGTGTTCTGGTTACCCAAGCTTATAACACTGAGACCTAGTACAGCAAGTCTCTAACACTTCATTCCCCTACCGCAGTCTCTTCTACTAGACTAACTTCATACATTTACCACAGTAAGTCGGAGAAGATATAAATGATACACACATAGAAAGTTAGGGTTTACCTAGAATCGATAAATGTTAACATTTTGAAAAGTCAAAACAAGGTTGAGATGAGACTTATAGTCACTTATGGTTCAGTTTTATCAAGGCAGTAAGTAGAAACACGAAAGAATGAAAGAAAGATCAAATCTAGGCAGTCTTAGAACATTGGACACGAGATATGAAAACCGTTCTAACGAATCTTGTTGTTCAAATCAGATCCTGTTTTTTTAAAAATCCCTAGCAGTAGTCAATGGCAGTTTAGTACCTCATATGAAGAGTATTTTGTGAATACGTTAGTTGAAGCCATCGACTCAATCCTTTATTTTTGCCACGGGTTGCCTCCCGTTAGCTCTGCATTAGTGGTCCACCAGTGGCCAAAACTGAAGAATAACAAATGTGGGTCTTCAAAGGTGTCTACCTTCGCACAAGATTACTCTTGGCAGAGTTGTAGGCAAAAGGATAATGATGCTTCTACCTCAAGGTAGTTTCCATAAGATATTTCAGATGTCAAAAAACAATGCTTATTGAGGCGGAGCAATGTTAACTTTAGTATCTGACCCGCCGCCTTTTATGAAGATGGTTATGCAGTAATTAATGTTAGCTCGTTCAAGCCCCCAGCTGATTTAATTCAGCGAAATTCCTCTTATTATTTATTTGGCTCTATTAATGTAACTATACGTATATGTATTAAAGATTTTAGATCATACATGTGCTCTCTTATAGTAACCGGATGGCCTACGCAGCATTATCCGTGCTATTAATATGACTTAGAATATGAAAAGTAGTTACGACACTTCATCAAATAAAAGTGTAAGTTACACTATTATAAAATAAGATAGAAACTAAAACTGAAACTAGTTCAAGTGGGCAGCCCAACGCTTCCTAAGACGGAAGTTGCCATGGCAAAATAGTGACGTAAATGGGAATAGCCAAGATTGTCTATGGAACAGCGAAGCTAAGCCCAATGAAATAAATTATAAAATATTCAGATAACCAATCAAAAAGGTGGCGAGATCACGCACTACTTTGGGTTAACAATATATTGTAAACTAGAAATCAGTTGTATGAAGAGAGCCTTAGCACATGGATGTGTTTTATATTCTGGTGTCGTGGCAACCTGGCGCTCCCAGATATATAACACAAAAGTCTGGCTCCTACACTCAAGATACTATCCTACTGACATCAGTACAGTATTGGTGAAGCGAACAGCAATTTCTACATTAGTGAGAGAATTGCGATTATGCATTTTCAAGTGTATTACAGTGTAAGTACACTTTCGAATTAGCTTGATAACTATTTCAGGGAACGTCTGTAAAGAAAATCACATGTCTAAGCAAGTAGTACTAGTTGATTCGCAACTAGATAATCTACATAAAGAAGTAGAGGTACTGCTAACCGTTACGCTCAACGAGCTCTTTGAGAATTTTAAGAAGACAGAACATTATCGATAAATATATGGGCCACAAGTTGTTGAAGTCAGACATGGAAAACTTGTAATATATAAGGATACAACTTTTGCTGAACCAAACTGATTCATTTTGTAAATTGCCTTGACATGCTTGTTCAGGTTTCACGTTAATAAAAGTTTTAACTGAACTGCTGGAATCTGATTTCGTATCTACATGTTGCTGAACTTGTTGCATTGTAGATTATTCTTCCACTTTATGAAATGTCACTCATAAAGACAACATAGAAGAATACGAACGAGCCTGGTACCCCAAGTGTTCATCCAAGAAATCATCACCTCTGACGGAGTTGACCAGTATAGAGACAAACTGAACTTGGAAGATAAATAAAAAGGAATCTAAATTTGAATGACATCATTAGGTCTGCAATCAGACACCTAGTGACTATAAACCAAGAGTCCTAACATCCCGGCCACACATCTCTAAGTGTTGCCGAGAAATACAGTGGCAACGGTGACATTATCTTTAATAACTGAATCAACTGTGAATTTGTAAAATAACATATAACAAATTTAATAATCAATTAGTCTTTAACACATTAAAATAAATATGAATGAAGGTGACTTTAGGGAGTTTAAAAACTTTCGGCACTGAGAAGTGTTTGGGGTCTGCTGATAATTGTCTGTTGCTTTCGCCTGTTAAAAAAAAACTTAACTTGCTAGGTACTGCAATGGTTCGTTGTCAAGTCATTTGTGATGAGGGTTCTGCTCTGGAGGCGTTTAGATGAACTTCACTCCTAATGTCAAGGTGGGTGTCTTTACAACTCGTCCTCTGTAGATAGTTAGTGTCGAACCCAGCTCTTGAATCACAAGATAGTGGCGAAGACCCTTACTTCAAACTGGTCTCTTGTAATTTGTAGCTTCGTACCACGAACTTTATAGAAACAATAAAAGAACAAATGCCTCTGCTAAGTACATTGTGGTTGGAAGATTAAACAGGCGCCTTTTCTCTCTACCCACCCCCCAATTTTAGCCTTTCTGAATAATTATTCTCCCTGACTATACACAGGATAACTCAGGGAATATGATTAGAAATCACAGTTATTCTTCTGGTTACTTTGATGGGAAAATTGTGTTTGGACAGTGCGAGTGCAATGGCTTGTGCCTGAATTAACATTATCACGTTGCATATTTCTCACAAAATGATTCTATACACACAATGCATATGAGATGTAATCATCACTCACTTACTCACTGCTTCATTCGGCGTCTGGTGCCACTTCTGCTGTTGGTTTTCTGCACGACTAGCAAGAATCAATCACCAGCGCTTGCTGTAGTGGTTTATGGATATACTATTTTCATATGTTGAGGTTGCCAGCCTTGTATGACTTGTATAACCACTTAGCAAGTAAAACATGTCACATTCACTTTGTAAAATATATGTTCACAACTTACCGCAAATAGGGTCTACTATCTCTTGGTACAGGAGAATGGACACAGCAAAGCTGATTCGATGCTTCGAACACTTGGTCTGGGTATTTTTTGTATTCCTCTTATGACGTGTTCTTCTGCTTCCTTAAGTCTCCAGTCTTTATATTTAAAATTGCGGATTCTCTTTTAAGTTATAAAGACAACCAAATACTTCGATATGGTTCCTTTTAATTTTGGAATTCGTTGTCCGATCCTTTTCTCTGGCTCCGGGGAGTTGTTACTTGACGTTGTTGAAAATGCAGTCTGATTTGTGTTTCATACTTTGCTAATTTATATCTCTCATTTTCCGATTCAAGTCCCATATGGTATTTTCGACAAACTTGCCAATGAAAGCTAATGTTTATGTTCTGCTCTCAAATGAGCCAGTAGTAAGCTTGGAACTGGGTGTGGTTGAGTATTAATCTAATCCTCCCCCGCGAGAGTAAAATTATCCTTTAACATTTAAACTCGTGACCTATCATTTCAAAATAAGGCCGTAATACTTCCGGTTGCATTTATACAAGCTTACAAATACATCTGTGAACTCATTTCCTGACTAATACATTCCACCCATATTGTCTCCTCTGACAGGTTATCTGTACTATTGATACAGAGACGGACCATCGGAAATGATCACCTATTATCACCTGCGTTTTCGTACATCTCCCACACGAAATTCTTAGACAGACAATCTGACTTTCTTTCCGTCGATCGTGTAGACCACCTTGTGCCAACAATGCTTTCCTCTGACCGTCTGCATTACACGACACTGGGCAATAACATTAAAATCTGCCAGCCGGTCTAATTAACCTTGTAATACTACGATTCACATGGTGAAACGTAAACAAGTCTGTGAGTGACTATGCAAAAATGTAGGTGAATAAAATATACCAAATAATAGGACGATGAGTGAGGAAAATGAAGAAATAAGTTGATAATGCAGGAGAGAACAAAAATAACGTAAAAGGACACAATTGATTTCATCACAATTTTGAACTTTTTTGTTCCACTGTTGCCGTGAAGTGCAGATTGGAGCTGAAGTGTGTAGCCGTGGCTGCTGTGGGCCCGTGTTATTGTAGGATGTCTGTGATGTTGTCTATCCATCTACCTCTCGGTTTTTCAAGTGCCATTAAACAAGATCTTCTGCTGTTGTAGGCGCGTAGTGCTAGTTTATCGGGTTATATTCCTATGAGATGGCCAAATCACGAAATTTTATGTCGCTCTATGTACTTGAGGCAGGTTCATTTCTCACCCTGTCTCTCCTGGTAACATTAATGACTTTTCTTAAATATCTCATTGTTACGCACAGATTCTTTTGTAGGCAATGAATATAGATATATATATATATAGAAAGATATTTATTTGTCTGTTAACACTTTTTGTTGTTAGTCAAAGGTACATAACCCTTGATTTAGTTGTTGGTACATTTTATTATATCTGTTACCTTCTCTTGGGTCTTATATGAATACTAAGATTTACGTCGGCCCATCTTGAGTTGAACTCTGGGGATCACGCGCTTCTGCGCAGGTGTCGAATTGAGGTTGTCGAGAGAGACTTCCGTGATGATGGGTGGATCCTGATCGCTGTCGGACAAAGGTCCGAAGATTTGTTCTTTGCTGTGAAATTCTGGGGAAGGCGACATCGTCTGTGTGACTATTATTTCCATGTTCTTCCCCAGAATATATTCTTAGCGCCAAAGGATGGCGTGTGCTATTTTTCTAGTGTTTTCTAGGATGTTAAGGTAACGAAAGATATTTACTGAACTTTTCGTTATGCCTAGACCTGCAGCCAGGGATATGGTCTGCATATGAGTGGGCTGAATTCTTTATTGACGACATTGTGCTAGCAGCATCAATATCTATTATGTACATTGCATTATTATATATATATAATCTACACAGCATTATCGATGTTTAGGAACAGAGCCCTTTACTTATGCTTCATTATGCATCTTCGCAGTGAGCGACGCTCACTGGAGATAGAAGCCATTTTGGATCCCGCCTTTGCCTAAGCGGATCATCGTTCGGAGAACAGGAATGCCTTATTATCTGATGATGGTACAGAGATCTATCTACTATGGTAACCCACTACTGTGGTTTAAGATTGTCGTCACATAAGCCTACTGATTTACGAGTTGTAATTCCTCGACAGAAGAGGTTCTGTCAGGGAGCCATTGATGATAAACATTTGCTAACATTAACTGACGCGATCAGTCAGTTAGGCTTGGGAGTAAATACAACTAGAACCCTGAGTGACTAGCTACGAATGTTCTGTTGTATCCACATTCTATACGAATGCATATTTGATGTCGTAGACCATTTTTTCAAGCATGTGATGTTGTTGCCAAACTGTTTCAGTGACTATATATGTGCCGTCAGAGTTTGCGTCCTATTAAATGTATGAAATTATCAACAGTAGTTCCAGACATCATTGACTTTCATACATGAGTGAATGAGTGCCTAATTACTTGTCAACTTTGCAGAACAGTACCACCCATTCGCATAACGTACATTTGCACTCTCATTCAACATAAACACTGTCCCTTGTCGGGGCCTCAATACTCCATGGACAAGGTGACCTGTATGCCCAACACTGTGTCGGTTCGAGTTGACCATCAACCTTCATCAAGATGACTAGTACACACAAACTACATGCACCACAGTCGCCCTTATCAATGTAATGTACCAGTGTGACGCCTTTGCATGTACAGTTTGCAGTCCTACATTTATCAGTGTAGTGGCGTCATGTACACAGCATTCTTCAATGATAAGAAAATATTTACACTTATCATTCATCTCATAGGATGAGATTATCCTCTCCCGTGTTTGGGTCAGGGACCATGTTTGACACTAGTAGCTAAGATATGGTTTCATATAAATAGTATTTTGTGAATACCTTAGCTGAAGCCATCGACTCAATTACGCCAATAATTTGTGAGTACTTCAGAATTTCCCGCGACTTTATCTGACTATAGACGTGGTTCGGGAGCCGCGCTGGTGTAATGGTTACCACGTTGCGCTAGCGACCAGGTTTTCAAGTTGAAGCCCGGGCGCGGGCATTTGTAAGAGTGTCATTGACCGGGATTTTGACTGAATAACTGTCGTAGATTTTTGATAGGGGAATTAAGACTTGGATTGGTCCCTTCTGAATAGATTAGAATGAGTGATAGCCACAGTGAGAGATGATAGTAGAAATAGATTTCCACGAGTGAGATGGTAGAAATCAATAGAGGCTGTCTCTGAAATCGAGAATTTTTTTCTCTCTTTTAGCCTATCTTCTACAACAGATCTAGAGGAGTCAGACAGTCTATTGACTACATATATTAATATATATATATATATATATATATATATATTAATATATAATAATAATAATAAATTCTTTAAGCACCAAACACGGCGCATAAGGCAGAAACCAGTGCACATACACACAATTGACGACATGTAGACGCACACACGTAGGAAAACTATAACAATGATTATATAGATATTTTGGAACGAGCTGACCCGACACACTGATTAAGACCAAGGGAATTTTTAATTATCAGAAAATTCCATCACAACACATAAAATTACATCAAAACATATACAAATAGTCATAAAGTCAATAAAAATGCTACAAGAATGATAGACCCACAGTATGATCCTTTCCCTCGATGTTTATGTGACCGCTTGGCCTTTCACGCTAGCTTTGTCCCTCCTACTTTAACGCTAAGCGTTTATATGTGCTAGAAGATGATACAGCTGACTCACACAATTCTATCTAACAATGCCCCGTCGTACCTAAGATCATTGTTTCAAACCAGTAGAAGGGAGGGACAACGATTACATCAGTTACGTCTGCCCAAACCTAGGATCGACCTGTTCAAAAAGAGTCTAGCCTACTCTGGTGCCTACTTATGGAACAGCCTTCCACACCACCTAAAAAGCCTACCTACACAATATTCTTTTAACAAAGCACTTTTCAAACACTTCCTCAACACTGATTATCTACCCCCATAGAAACAGTATTTGCCTGTCAACATCTCATTCATAGGTCAACATTTCTTTTCCTCTTCCGCTCATTTTTGTGTGTGAATAATTTGTTTTATATCCATGTAATATCATTATTATATTCACTTTAAAATATTATTATATAATGTAATGTATGTGTGAATGTACCCACATAATACTGTACTTTAGCAATGTGAGTCGTGAGAATGTACCCGCATACCAAAAATACAGATTAATTGTAGACATGAGTGAGTGTCGGTATACAGAATTTATTTATTTTTATTTATTGTTTTTTTTATTTTATTTTATTATTACTTTTTTCCCCCATTTACTAGCTTGTTTGTTTCAAAAAAAAAAAAACCCTACTCATTTTTTATTATTATTATGCTTGCATACTGTAAATGAATGCTGTTATGGTAACTTTATAATGTTGCATGCCTTTAAATTAATGCTTAAAGCATCATGTGGGAATGAAAGGATATAGTATGCAAGATTAATGAGAGTGGAAGGGCAGAATGTTAGACGGGCCTACGCGCCCAATTCTTTACCCTTCGAAAATAAAGTTCGTTCGTTCGTTCGTTCGTACATGTAAGAATGACAGACCTTAAATGCAAATAAGACGTTTTTACACAAAACGCAGCATTCATTCAAAGTTCAGTTGCCGTTACTGCTCTGACAGGGTAAACGTAGGTCAGTCCCAGATAATAATGAATGGGTTTTATAAGCGCGAAAGTGGGAAATGAATGTTTGTGTGATCTGGGTTTTTTTTATCCTATTGTTAAGTTGGAAAAGATCACACATGTGAAAATAAAGTCGAAATAACAGAATGTCGTGTGCAAAAAGGTCGAAAAGCTGAGGAGTGGAGTGCAAATGTTAATTATTGTGTCGTGTGAAAAAAAGGACGGGTAGTGTGAAAAAAAGGCGGGAAAAAAGAAGAAATAGTATAAATAGAAGAGTTGTGGGCGATAGGGAGCGATTTCAGGACTTATGATTCCAAGGATACCATGATTTTAGTCTAGAGGATTTTTACTGATAGCGTTAGGAGAACTTCGTCTTTGAGGATACCAAGACAAGTTTTTGAGTAAACAAATCAGTAAATTATTTCCTGTGGATATACATATATTATTCTATCTGGATGTACCTATATTATTCAGTTGGATTATAGATTGTTCATTTTGGATAAACAACCATCATTTTGTGAAATTTACAATGTTTGTTTAATGACATCAATAAACTCTAATATAATTTTCTACATTTGCTGTTTGTGGAACTTTACAATAATTTCTTGCGGATTATACGTTGTTGTGCTGAAACTGTTTTGCTTATCACCAAAACTCAAAAGGGAAGAACATTCCTGGGTTGAAATAAATTAACAAAAGGTCAAGTATCACCATCTCTGGCGGAAGGCCAGTTATCACTTGAACCACCACAACATATGAAGGATTAACTCTGACTACATAAAATCAATATAACTACTAGTGCCGTATAAACATACACGGCCACATTTAGCCCACAGTCCTGTTAGAAGAAAAGTGATAGCCCCAAAGAGTCACGGATACATATGATTTAGTCTAAGTCTTCCCTTTAAAGGTATGAACAGACTTGGATACTCTGCTCTATCCTAAGGAAAAATATTTGTTAGCAACAAAACTTGCATAAAGAAATTTAAGACAGCAAGAAAAAAATGGGTGCCAAAATACCACAATAAAGGAATCGCTCAGTCCTGCCTTCACTCGATTCAGTCATCAGGGATCCCTGTCATACATTCTTACCTACAATCGTGTTGTTGTTCGCCGTCTGGCGCAAACTTTAGGACACTTCTCTACAGTGAATCTGTATTCTTTGGATAAAGAGAATCCCAGCTCTGCAGATACAGGTTTCTTCCACTGCTCCGGGGAGCATTCACTTCACCAGTTTATTTTAAGATTACTGTTAAGGTCACTTGAATCAGTTTGGGTAAGAAAGTTTAAACGGGCTCACAGTGTCAGAATCACGAGGTTTCCACTACTTAGGAAAAATAGCAGGTTTGTAACTTCGATCAAAGGTAAAATTCTGGGTCACACCACAAGGTTTCAAAATCGTCGGAATGTTAGTTTCTTGTAATATGTTACTCGCCCCAAGGGCTGACATGTACTTGATGTTTTATCAGGAAGAAAATAATCTGGCTCGGTAGGCGCAGTTATTTCATTAACAATCTTAAAGTTCTTGTAAAGGTTAACATCAAGTCTTTAAGGAAAATGTTTTAGTTCTTCACAGATATTTCTCGTGTACTCAACGCTGGCAAACTTGGGTCACCCCCAGTTTTCACTGTATAAAGAAAAACAACATATCAAATACTATACATACTATGTACTCCGGTTATAACTTACATTATAAACTGCAAGCGGAGAGCTTGACTTATCGTTTAAAACTTCCCGTGAAATACGTTATATTCATAAAATCAATCATCATGAATTAGAAATACATACGTATTTCGTCAATACTCAATGATGAATCGGACATTTGTAATTTAGTTGAAATATTCACGCCGGGTTATTAGCAGTTAAATTTAATTTATTTATAGCTGCATGAGTTTTAAGCTAGAAATTATAATTTATTCTGCTTTCCACTGAAACACGTCAGCTAGAGAATATAACAGACTTATAAATCAATCCTACTGCACAAAAGAAACTAATGAAATAAATCGGCTATTAACCCTTAATCACTCACAAATAAAACTAGATATCTAATATTTACCTCCACACAGAACTACAGATTAAATACCACGAAACTAGAATCCTTCAATATAATGGTAGTCTAGAACTCGGCAAAATGTTGCCAAGAAACTCATAACTTTTTCAATATACAAGATATTTTCGAGCCCGAGTGATCTGTCTACTGCGAATCTTGAGTATGAATGACCATTCTAAAACTCTCTCGTGTAGATATATCTTAAACAGACAAAGGATGCACGCTATTTCGCAAACCCGAAATAGCACCGGTATCTCCCCCTCTCCTAACACTTCACATTAGCTCAGACCCTGCCATAACCTGCCAAAACGCGTCTTAACGCCTCACACGACATGTGGCCGTTCTGAGCGATGCATGTCTGGCGCTTTCCACACCTCAGGCCAAGCGACTGGCCGAAGGAGCGTGGTGTCAGGTGAAAATGTAGACGATATGTCTCATTTTAGAACGCTGCGTGAGTGTCATATCACACTTATCGCCGAGCGACTAGCCTGAAGAAACTCGCGTGACAGACGGAAATGTAGACAATTGTCTGCATCTATGTCTGACCAGAGCGTCTATTCACAGTTATTCGTCTAGTGCAGTGTCTGACACATTAGGTCATAAAATGCGTTCTCAGTATGAGAAAAGAAACAGGTAAACATTAGAGTGGGAAAATATATTTAGTCGCAAACGAACGAATGCGAAAAAAAACCCAGGAAAAGGATAAGAGAGCGATAATAAGGTAGAGGATACGGGTAGAAAAGAAAGAATATAGAAAATTTATTGATCATAATCTCTATGCGACAATAACCTGAACGGCTCCTGAGATAAACCCTCTGTAGATGGGAAGGAGCGAAGCTCCTGACCGGGTTGGAAGGAAAGTCCACAGGTTCCCCAGCCTCGAAATGACATGTCATTGGGCCGAAGGGCTGAAAGCCCAAGTGCCGCGGCTTCGTTAAATAATGATTCAGGACATGTTGTCATGATATACATTACTTGTATATCTTGTGTAAATGTTTGTGGGGGAGGGTGTGTCAGAGATGGATGGTTTATTAATGTTGTATGCCATTTGTTCGACTTGCGTTGTCACATTAGTCTTAAATTTATGGACATCTAGTGTCGTTCATTACTAGTCAGGATCGTAGTGAGTTTAAATAGACTTTTACGTCAGCCTGTGGAAAACGTTCGAAGCGAACGTAGCTTTCGTGGTTGAGACGATACTCAGGGTAAAAGGTAGTTTGTGATTGCACGTCTTACATGACGGTTCAGGTACGTATGTCTTCTATTATAGTTTGTGGCTAAACATCTATTGTAAGATGGTTCATATGTGAACGTCCTCGAAGACAGTATGTAACTGAATCTCTTTGAATACAATGTGACTAGATGTCGTCGAGACATTATCAAGCTAGTACTGTCAGTGTTGGAATGTCGTAGTGATCACATATGTGGAAACGCGATGTCGTCCCAAAGCAAAAAGCTGAGTACTAGTTATTGGATATTTAGATGTGAGCAGATAATACCACGTTTTCAGTTATTCAAGGAAAATCCATGAGACGTATTTCTGGGATGAGCTATGCTTTTTCAGTGATCGAACTAGTAATATCTCAGTGTGAGGTTAAGGCCGCTCTGAAGTTTATGCCGTGGTCTATATTTTGCCGACGACCTGGCACTGCTGCCCCTTAACCGTAACCAGGTGCAAGACAAAGGGAAAATGCTTGATGAGAGGTCATAGCAACTGGGTACGAAAATCAATAGATAAAAGACAAAGATAATGAGATTAAATGCAGGAAACGATAATTGTATTGTACTTGAAGAAACACTCCTACAAGATGAAGAATCATCATACATCTTGGCAGCAATATACACAAAGCTCGAGGGATAGACAGTGGTATCAAAATAAGGATACAAACGGTAAGGCGAGTTCAAATCAATGGAAATTGATGGAAAATAAAAGAAATAAATGTGATAGTTTCAATGATTCTCAACCCAACTTCTAACCCAGGTTCTTTTGGTTGTGTGATTGATGTTACGTTGACCCTTGTGTATGTTATCGACTTAATGATGACCGTAATGTCCCTGTCTTATGTTCGCTGGCCGTAATTGTAGGCGCAGTACCTTTGTGGCCTACCTTGTTCCCATGACTACTGAATGAGATCAAACTGTCTGACAAATATAATACTTGGAAGGACTTGACGATTCAGAGCTGACAACAAAAGTTCTTTATTAGTTGTCAAGGAACATATTCACAACTTGGCTACCTCCGAGCCTGATTATCAATAAATATACATATGAGACTTCATTGATGACACTCCTACATCACGTACTGCACTGGTCAGGAACTAATGCTATTATTTCTTGATTAGCTCAGGATCTCTGCTGTCTACTTTGTTATTTTATCCACTCATCACTACTACACATCACTACTAATTAATGGGCTGTTCTCCATCTATTAAATTTGCTTCGAAGTATTGTCTGGGTCACCACCAGTGCTGGTAATTTCTTCGTAGCTATAAACTATTCTTTGTACTACCTGCCCTATACGTCCGACGCTGGACCACTGCTTTAACACTTGTCTTTGTCTATCTGCTCTCAGCTAATTACACGAGTGATTACATACCAGAATAAAACTGCTGGCGATATCTGCTGGAACACAGCTCGACATGAAAAACTATTTGTTATGGAAATATCTTGCGTCAGCTTCTTCTCTGCACACTGCAGCAGTACCATAAGCAACATGGCACCTCAGCTGTCCATAACAGGGTAGATGGTCGTACGGTTAGTCTAATTTCTAACCTGCTCTCAGCTCACGACCATTGAAGAGTGTTCTAAACTCTTTACTTCTTCCACGGGTTTCTCTTGACACAATGTTGACCTAAAACTAAGTCCCACTACTCATAAATTATCCTTACATATTCCTATCCCAGTTCTCTCCCTTTCCTATCACATAAAGTCCAACCTAAAAATAAAATAAAAAGAATCTTCAACTCACATAAAGTCAGTCCTATTGTATGACTCTGAAACACTGAGAACCAAACAAAAACACAACAACAACAACCAAGATCAGACATGCGTGCATGCGTAGAATAGAAGGATTGAAACGATACAAGTTTACCAATGTGGAAATGAAAAGAAGAATCTGTCAAATGCCAGTGAAACAAAAGACGAGAAGACGACGCGGCGAAAGATAGGACACGTTAAGGAAACCCACTGATAGCGTTACGAGACAGTCCTTGTTCTGGAATACCCGGGGAAAGATAATTAAAGGTAAAACTAAAAACACATGGAGAAAGGAACTGAAGACAGGAAGGGAAATGACGAGGACGATATGGAAACACGTTGAGCTAGTAGCACGTGACAGGGCTACTTAGCATACGTTTGTTGAAGAACTATGCTCCTTTAGTAGCTGAAGAGTAACGAACCACATATATGGCACACACACCCACACAGAAAAGCTCACGTAATCTGTCACCTTAAACTAATCCTATGCAACAGCACCACCATACGGCACACTCAAGTGTTAACATTATCAGACGTTCGCATGTAGTTGTAGAAACAAACAGACAAGCGGACAAGTAAATCCCAATATAGACACCCATTCTGATAACAGATAGATAGATAGATAGATAGATAGATAGATAGATAGATAGATAGATAGATAGATAGATAGATAGATAGATAGATAGATAGATAGATAGATAGATAGATAGATAGATAGATAGATAGATAGATAGATAGGCATACTGGTAAACATCACTAACGGAGGGCCATGCGCATTTGATAGAAACCCAAGAAATACTTTCTTAAATTTGATAGAAATATTTCCACTCTCGGCCCCCAACTTAAGGATTCCTCCCTCTCCTTCTATCTTTCATCTGTTTTGTGTCCTCTTCTCGTGGTCTTAGATCGCATGCAAATCACAAACATTACTAGATCAGGCAGGAGAGCCAGACACTTTAAACTTCAATCCATCAAAGAAATTACACTGTCGGTTGTCCACCTCCCCCCTTCCCGTCTTTCCTCAATCTTTTCGCACACCCAAATAATCCCAAGTTAACTTGCAAATGGTCATTTCGATCATCGTAGTAAACATCTTGAACACCGCTAGAAATAGCTTGAGCTTTACTGCTTTATCAGAATGTTTTAATTTTGGATTTTCTTTGAAGTTTTTTTTTTAAACACAGTCAGACTCCGTCCTATTTTCCAGATCATCAAGGCCAATTTTATTTTCCTAAAAATACAGCATGAAATCCCTTTACATCGTATGGCCGATGCTCCTCTAAAATGTCAATGTTCATCGAGAGTCCATCATCTCTGCAGAGATAACACCAGTTTGTATCATGATTCGACCTGGTTGACTGAAGAACGAAAGATGTATATAAAATTGAACACTCATGTAGGTCCACTTTGATTGTGTTGTCATTCAAAGTGATTTATCACTTTCGTTCAATTGAAACACGCTAAATCTGAAAATAATGTTGGAATTTTCCTACAGCATGTAGTTCTTCATAAACCTTCATACACATAGATAAGATTACTACAGTTTATTCACAAATACAGACGTTTACAGACATGTTCTCTAGAATGTTCCCATCGTACCGATTCAGTACTGTATTCTATTCTCTGTTCTAAGCGGCGTTCAACCTACGGCCCGGGGCCTGATTCCTGTCCGCCAAGGGGTCCGGCCTTTCAATCGCTTTTAAAAAACCAATTCCTGTCGAAGCACACACATACTCGCTCTCCAACCACTTTTATATGTTGGTAAGTGTATGTCTCCAAATGCAAGAAAGGAAAAGCTGCTGGACCTGATTGGCTCACTAACGAGATGATCTCAAGTCGCTCAAATTATGAACTCTCCACCATCCTTGACCTCATTAACAAGACCCGGAGAGAAGGCAAGTTACCAACAGACTGGAGAAAAGCCAATATCATCCCAGTTCTTAAGAAGGACAAACCATCCAATGAAGTAACAAGCTATCGACCGATCTCCTTGACATCAAACCTTGGCAAGATCACTGAAAGGGTGATAAATGAAAGGCTATATTGGTGGCTAGAAAACAATAAGATCTTAAATACCAATCAATCAGGATTTAGAAGAAACAAACAGACAATGGATCAGTTGATACGATTCACCCAAGAGATAGGTGATGCCTTCCAAGGCAAAAAAAAATGTGCTAGCAACATTTATTGATCTTAGAGAAGCCTATGATCGAGTCTGGAGGATAGGCCTCCTCCTCAAAATGCGAAGAATGGGAATATCAGGGCGAATGTACAACTGGCTAAAAGGTTTCTTTCATAACAGAACAATCCGAACAACATTCAGTGGAACAACATCAAAACAAAGAACCCTGGAGAATGGACTGCCTCAGGGATCAGCACTAAGTTGTACACTGTTTCTTATATTTATAAATGACCTCCCAGATGTCATCACCTGCCAAAAAGCACTATTTGCTGATAGCCGTCGCTTTCTTATGACCGGCCTATCAATCGCTTTAAAAAAACCAATTCCAGTCGAAGCACACAAATACTCGCTCTCCAACCACTTTTATATATTGGTAAGTGTTTGTATCCAAAATTATATGTGTTCTGGCCTCCGGGACCTGCCCAAACTGGCAATGTAAGCAACCACATGAACTGGTTAAACACCACTGCTCTAGAGCTAAGAATAGTGAAACGGAAAATACCAGCGTAGATAAGAGTTATGATAAGTTCGAATTAGAAGTGGTAGAGTTGTTACGACGCTTATATCTTGAGACCAAGAGATTGGGCTCGAAATCAGGTCGTTTCAAACTCCAGTCTGCCTATCTGTAAAATTGGTACCTCACACTGCTCTTGAGTTTGGGGAAGGCAAAGGCAGCAAGGTAGGGAACTGAATACCCCACCTAATTAAGCATAGTATAGATAAAGTCTCTTACACTTCACTTCCCTACCGGAGTATCTGCTATGGGACTACCTGCCTACATGGCAGATTGACTTTGGCCCTGCCTTTCTTACGTCACTTCCTGAGCACTGTGTAACAATCAGCGGTTACGATGCTACTTTATTAATCTAGAAATTTCCAGAAAATGAACCTTTTTACATTTCGCAAGATTCGTTTCTAGCAACAATATTCCTGAATTAATACTTAATCCGGGAGCTTGCAAAATACAACACGTACAAGTGGAGATTGTTCGTAGACGCTTCGAAGACACGTTTCCAGGGTGTTCTCTACATCAGAAATACGTATGCTTCCAGTTCCTTTTACTCCATCAATGCATCTGAAAGAAACTTATGAAAATATCCAAGTACTTTTAACCGACGTCAGATATGAGCACAACTAGCAAGTTACTGGAGACCTGAAACATATTCTTCAATGTTGCTGTATCAACTTTCTGGGTATACAAAGTGTATATGGTTCCTTTGTGAATGAGGCAGCATATCACACTGTCAGCATTGGACCACGACAGCCTGGACTCATAAATTATTTCCATTATGGTTTTCATAAACGTCTTTTCAATATGGCCAACACATTTAATCTGTCTAACTGTTTTGTCTGTCTAAATCTGATCTCATTCAATATTTCTCTTTTCATTCCTAGCTTTTCTATGACCTCTTCATTTGTTTTCTTCTCTTTCAATGAGAAGCGCTCCTGTATATCCACATCTCAGGGGCCTTAACTCTTTCTTCTAACTGGTTGATCACTGTCTACGTTTCTATACCAAACAGTGATAAAATATACGCTTCATTTTCGTACTTGATGACTCATGTTATTTGTTTAGATGTTAGTATATGTCTCCTGTAGTGGTTAGTGCACTGGCTTCCTAGCGCAGTGGTCTATGGTTCGATCCCCAGATGAGGCGGAAAATTTTTAGGCCACAAACGGCTCCTGGGTCGACCCAGCCCCAAATGGGTACCAGAGCTACTCTGGGAAGGTTAAGGCGGCCGGCGTGATGCCGACCACATCACCCCTAGTGTGCCGACGGTCAAGATAATATGGGCCTAACACCATATTCCCAATATGCCTCAATGGGCGTGTAACGGGTTCCTTTACCTTTTTTATATGTCTCCTGCTGTTGGATGCAGCTTTTGCCATTCATATTCTCTTCTTGATTTTTGTTTGACATTTGTCATCTTCTGTTATGTGTCCAATATTTGAGAAATTGTTCAGCTGTTCCACTATCTCCCTAATTATCTTCTTGGTGGTAACGTTGGCTTACCATCTGCTTTGCTAATTATCATAGTGTTCCTCAATGTTAATGCCCAATCCACATTCACGACTTATGCTGTTTACTTGCTCCACTAGCTTTTATAATTTTTGTCCGCTTTTGACTGATAAGTGTGTAGCATCTACATGTCTAGGGTTGTTCATTGGTCTTAAACTGATTTTTAGTCCTGGAATTTTCTGGATCTGTTTAAAAATTGCGTCTGTATAGATATTAAATAGATAATGGGACAATACGCATCCTTGACTCACCCCTCCACTTAAATGTGTGTGTAGTGAATAATTCCTGCCAGATTTTACTGCAATGTGTTTCATAGCAGAGGCTGCTGAGTTTTCTTATCTCTTAACCCTAAATACGTATCTTTTCAAGGCATTCAAATAGTTTGTCATAAAGGACTCTGCCAAAAACTTTTTACAGTCAATGAAGCACATATAAATACTAGGTTTTGAACTTGTATATTTGTGATGAGTTACTGTTAGTTTTTATTTTCAACTCGCCCCATTTCTTGTCCCATTTATTAATTTTAGATTTTTTTTTGTTTAATTCTAATGCGTCCTAGTGCGTATTTGTTTTAATTCTAGGTTATTCTGTATGGCGGTAGGATGACTCATACCACCAACACCAACCCTTCTCGGTTGGAGATGGGAGAAAAACCCTACCCGTATGTAACGTGGGCTAGTGAGTCATTCTTGTTGATAGGCGGTCAGTATAGTTAGGTTATATTACGTACATTTTTCTGCGAGCTTCGAGGGGAGTATGTTTCTTTGATTCTCCCCCCCCCCCTTCCCCCCCTCCCCCGTTCCAGCATGGGGTATAACTCTTCGTCGATAGTAGATTGGTCGAGTTAAGATAATTTTATGATATTTAACGGGAAGCTCGTACGATTGGTTTTGATTTTTAATTTATGCAGCAGTCATTAGATTACGTCAAAAGTGGGGTTGGAAGCGAATTTTGGGAGACGATGCTAGAAGCCATGACTCACCGCGTCGGTCTTGCATCAGAAAATTGGCCCTATATATGCAGGGCCAAATTATTAGTTAGTGCTCCCAAGTCCAAGAATTTTATTGCCGTGAATAGCGACAGTTCAGTCTGCCAGGTTCGTGGATATTCTGAAAGTCTGGGTATGTTCGTAAACTTATAATAAGTGGTGTAAGGATTTTAGCTAAAAGAGTTAGCAAGTAAGAGTAAGCTTTCTTCTGGGATTTTATTTTATTGTTAGTCAGTAGTTGCCATCCATTGCCGACTTCTACAAAGCTAGCGCCTGTGTAGTGTAAGTTTTGTTGTAATTATACTATGTCTAGCTAGCGAGTTCTATGATTTCGTGGAGCGGGTTTGAGATATTAACGGTTGAGAATAGGGGCTTAGATTAGACGAGAGCACTGTGTAACTTTATAACGAGTTCAGAGTAACCACAGTTGATTATGATAAATAGAAGTGTATGTACGCGGGGTTTTTGTGGGTGCCTAAGAAACGGGTTTAATTAATGTAATTCAGAAGCAGAAGGGGGGAAGAGTGTTTAATATTCTGATATATGGTGTATGCATTTGTGTGCTAAATAAGTTGTTCTGTTTTGATAACCTTCCATAGGTTGCCTTTAATATAAGAATAGTGCAGGGGAGGACAAGGAGTGAGTGTTAAGTCTGAACCGAGGGCATAAATAATACTTAGAGATGGGAGCTTGTATTTAGGGAAGTTTTATTATGGTATGGGAAACGGGGTGTAGGTAAATCTTTGTTGTTAATGTGTTTTGAATTATGTATTTTTTTTGTTGGTGTAAATTGGTGTAAATAAATTGTTATTTTGTCTAACAGCGATTCACGGTGGAGAGTAGGTAACCCTAAGCCAGCAACGGACTTTGCCTTCTCAGAGAGGGAGGCAAGAGACAACATCGTAACTGAAGAGAACTGGTGTACGCGCATAGTAACTGGCGTCCTAGTTACGTCTGCAATACGGAGAGGCATTAGAAATTCTCATGACGTTAGGAAACATATACCTCAGCGTGGAATTGCCTAGGAATCAGAGCTCTTAACTTGTACGGCCCAATACAGAACAGGCTACGTTGCATGGCATTATTTACATACTGCCACAATAAAGCAGTAGGCCAACACCCGTAGCGGGTTAAATCGTCGTTGTATGAAGAATAGGGTACCATCATAAGAGCTAGATCTACAGCCAGATTCATATATATATATATATATATATATATATATATATATATATATATATATATATATATATATATATATATATATATATATTTATATATATATATATATTTATATATATATATATATATATATATATATATATATATATATATATATATATATATATATATATATATATATATATATATACACCAAGTGCCCCTTCATCAGTTATTCTGGAGAGGAGAAAGGGAAATCATACCTCTCTAAATGCTAACGGGAGGAGGTACGTAACGAAGAGCAACGCATTGGAGCCACAGACGAAGACGACAGCGTCAGGAAGGCACTAAACCAAAACAGAGGGGAGAGAGTGGAGTTAGTTGTGTTCCTCAGGAACAGTAGAGTTAGATAGAAACTACTAGAGGAGAGCCTCTGAGTTAGTTTTACAGAATTCAGGAGAGTAGGATTTATGTGGTGTATAAGTTAGTTGTGCAAAAACGGGAACACGGGGACAACGCCATCAGAGTGGAACAAAGGAGTAATTGTCAAATTGCCCAAGAAGGGAGATCTTGCAGACTGCAATAATTGGAGAGGATTCACTCTTCTCTCAGTTCCCAGCAAAATACTAGGCAGGATAATTATACAGAGAATTTCAAAAGCAGTAGACCACAAACTGAGGAAAGAACAAGCAGGATTTAGAAAGAACAGAAGATGTGTAGATCATATATTCACTCTCAGGAACATTATAGAGCAGTGCTCAGAATGGCAAAGACAGTTGTACATTAATTTCGTTGATTTTGAAAAGGCTTTTGACAGCATACATAGGGACAGTTTATGGAAAATACTGAGGGCTTATGGAATTCCAAGCTGCATAGTGTCAATCATAAAAAGCCTCTATACCAACTTTAAGTGTAGTATTGGGCAGAGCAACCTAACCTTTGAGGTGAAGACAGGAGTACGACAAGGATGCCCCTTATCAACCACTCTATTTGTAACAGTCATAGATTGGGTGATGCGCCAGACAACAGAGGGCAGTCCAAGAGGAATAAGATGGACTACATTTTCTACATTGGAAGATCTGGAATATGCAGATGACATTGCACTACTAGCACATTCACATCAACACATCCAGGAAAAAACGGATAGACTTAATAAGTATAGCCAGCAGGTGGGCTTGAACATCAATTTAAAGAAGTCAGAGGTCATGACGCTCAATGTGAGCAACCCTGAGCCCATATCAGTAAGGAATCAGCAACTGGTACAGACAGACACCTTCCCATACCTAGGATGCATAGTAACACCAGACGGCGGGGCAGGCAAAGACATCAACATAAGAATGAATAAGGCAAGAACAGTCTTTTTTAGCCTAAACAACATCCGGAAGTCCTCTCAATACAGCACAAGCACAAAATTAAGATTATATCAGAGCTGTGTGCTTTCTGTGCTTCTCTATGGTGCTGAATGCTGGAGAGTTACAGAGAAGGAAATGTCGAAATTGTGCTCTTTTCACACAACATGCCTAACATGAATTCACCGAATCTTTTGGCCGAATACCATCACCAACCAAGATCTGCTTACTCGGAGCAAGCAAGAGGACATGCACATCATCATAGCTGGCAGACGCTGGAGCTGGGTTGGCCATGTCCTCAGAAGAGACCCCGATGCCATCACAAGAACAGCTATGCTTTGGATACCTGAAGGAAAACGAAAGAGAGGCCGACCAAAAACAACCTGGCGGAGGACTGTGGAGGCTGAGATGCAAAGAATGAACCAGAGTTGGGGGCACTGTACGAAGGATGGCCGCCGACCGAGCAAAGTGGAATCAATTTGTTGTTGCCCTACAAGACGCCACTAGGCGTGATGGCCACTGACTGCTTTGATGGTCGGCGGCTAAGGATCAAAGAAGAAGAAGAAGTTAGTTGTGCAGGACTGCCAAGAGCGCCTTTGGGACATTGCAGTCAAATTAGTTAATGTCTTAACCGGAACAGAGTGAACACTAGTGAAGAGTAGTCAGGTGGCGGAGGACTCCACAGTGTGTTTAGTTAGTAACAATAGAGTAGTCAGGGGTGGTGGCTCTTACCGGTATATTTCTTTAACCTTAGTTGTTTTCGTGTAGGTGTGTGAGAGAGCGTGGTAATTTGATAATTGTGTCTTTCTTTGATTGTTCTTTTTTCAGGTTGTGTGAACTCGCGTGTTATTGGTGGGTTTTTTCGCTGTAGTATAGATTTGTTTGTTTTAATAAACTATAAAATGTGCACTGGATCAGTTTGTCTTTCACTATACTGTGCCTGTATTCTTTAATTGTATAGTTGTGTCTGTGGCTAGTGATTAGTGCATACCTTATCTCAGCTGAGCGAGAGGTGGTGAGACAGCAGCTAATGAAACAAGTCACAGGTGGCGAGGGAGAGTCCTTCTAGGTTCTCACCCTTGAAGCTATAAGTCTCATCCTCCACAGTCAATTTAATTCTCATCTTAATCTATCTTCTCAGACTTTCCTACAAATTGGTGTCTTGTCTCTTTACTCAGACAGACTCTTAATTAAGCCACTGTGTGACAAAATACCTTTTATGCTAGTATTCTTATTCACTATATTGCTTCTCTTGCTCCGCTGTTTCGTCGAAAACCAAGCTGTTCTCTCTTAGCTTCATTGCCTACCTTACGTTTCATTGTGTCATGTGTCTTCTTCTTCGTACACTCTCAGACGTCCACCTGAGTGTTTTCAAAGAAAGCAGTAGCCACCTTGAGGCTATTTAAATCTCTGAAGAGCTTTTCCATGAATGGTACTGGTGTCGGCCAAATGCGCTTTCTCTGTTTCGCATATGTTGGGCAACTTTGAAGCAGATGTTCAGCAGTCATTTTATCAGTGCCTGCGACGTGTATTGGAAAAAGAGTCTACAGTAAAATCTGACAGCTTATTGCAACCTAATAGCTGCCCTCTGATTTGCTAGCTAAATAGGCATATATACTAACTGTCTATTTCTGCATCGTACCATTTTGTCCCGCCTTCTTTTCTTCTAACACGAGCTAACGAAATGTTTACAAACTGCGTGACCTGTCAGTCATAAGAGGGAAGCAAATCAGCGTGTGTTTACCTCGTCCCCTCACGTGAGCATCTGTCAATCATAATAGTTCTCAGACAGGCAAGCACTTGGGAGTGACAAAAACACAGACCCTTTTGAAGTTTCGTACTCAGAGGAAGTTAGAAACCTCTGGGCTCTTTGCTCTTAAGAAGCAGACAGTCTACAAGGGAACCCGTTAGCCGGAAACAACTGCTTGAAATCTATAGTCACTTTTCTCGGTAAGCATTTGTCTTCTCGCGTTAGTATCGAATGCAGTTAACTTTTGAGCTGTGGTCATTTTTGCGCTGGACTGCGCATGACTTGTCTTGTTGTTTGGTCGATCGGTTTCCGCCCACCACTAGTGGGAGTGAGCGATTTGGAATGGCGAAAGAGATGCCTCGTTGAAGAGGGGATCTCCGCTTTTTTTTGTTCTGTCAGGGATGTGTAGTCCTCTTATGGATATTTCGTTTAGTCGAGATAATACCTCTAGTGTTTTCCCACATGTCGGGAGGCGTGATATTTCTGTGTATTTCATGAAAGCAAGGTAAATTGACTTTTTCATTAACTCTATCGATTTTGGGTCGTGAGCGATTTCGATTCATAGCCTGTCTCCGAAAGTCGTCGTCACGAGATGTTCTTTCCCAGCTCACATGTCGCTGCATTGTACTGCATCGGTTGATGCAGGTACCAAGGACCATTACTTGCTACTTTGTTAAATGAACTAGGTTTAGAAAACCTTTATTATCTAGAGGATATTCTTGAGGACATTATTTATACTTCGGCAGACGTGTCTGTCTTGCTGAAGTCAAACTAAGGAGAGTGAACTGATCTCATACATCTGGTTATCTCCTGGCTGTTATAGAAAAGGATGGAGTTTTCCACCTGACTACATTTACAGCACTTTGAAATATAACATGCATCTGACTCATCATTGTAATGCTGTCTACCGTTTATTGCTGTATTGAATGTTGCTGTGATAATGACTGTTTGATGTGCCTACACATTTGCGTAACCATTTTGTCACTGTGGCGTCCACAATAAATAATGAAGAAAAACGTCAACGGCTGTTTCAAGACTCATTGACTTTATACGTCGTGAGTTTACTGACGTCCTATGTGGATTGCCCTGTTATTGTTGCATGAACATTGTTTTGACTGAACACATCTACACACTACACAAAACCAGACATGCGGATGCCATCCATCATCATATGGCATCACGCATCATTTGGTGGCCATAAGCTGGTTTGATTCTGGTACTAGCAAACACGGGGTCCCTTACCCACTTCATTTTCAACAAGAATTCATCAGCATCCTTCAAGAAATTAACATTCTTCAATACAGTCAACATCTTCAAAATTTTCAAAGTACTCGGCGTTGCCCGGTAAAAGTCAAAATTTCAATTTTTTGACGGAAACAAGAATTTGACAGTACCCGGCGTTGTTACATGTTGCCGGATAACTCGGACTGCTGTTATCTTTTACGCAAGTCAAGCAAGTTGCTGCTGTCAAGGTTCCAGTGCTGTCGTTTTTTTGAGAAGGTCAAGTGCCGGTTGAAACGGGTTTTTTTTCTGAAGAAGGCCAAGTACCGATTTCCATCAACTTACTTTTGGATTAGAAGGTCAAGTGCCGAAACAACTCAACACACAGTATTTCAGAAGCTCTTGTACCATCGTGTTAGCAGTGGAAGCAGTTCAGATGTGCCATCATCGTTGGAGCTTCGCTCTTTAGGACGTTGATTGACATCCGTTTTTCTGCTGTTCTACGATTGGAAGCCTTTAAGTTAAGTGGCCTGTTTGTATGTAAACTGTGCCCTTATACTTCTGCTGAGTCTTCTGTGTATCATCTCATTCTATATATTATATGTCAATATGTTATTTGTATATTTATATGTTTATATTTCAGCGGGTTCTCGGTTGGGTGGTGTCTCCGTTAGATTATGCCACGTCATAGAGGTCGTCTATTGTGAGCGTTTTCTGTAGGGTTTGCAAATTTCCGATACTGGAATTTGCTAAGCGACTTCTGTTGCTATTTATGTTAGCTGTGATGACATGTTTTAATATTGTTTTCGTTATTATTATTTCACATTCTTTAGTTTTGTTTTGATTTGTTTGTATTTGTTAGCCTACTCTTGTCTATAATTTAGTTTCATACAACATTTTTGTTTATACACTGTGGTGTCATGTATTTTGTTTAATTCTATCGCAGATATCGTCACATTTTTTGTGATATTTCATTAATTTCTGCTTTATTTTTAGTTGATTTCTGCGAAAGTTTTTGTATTGTTGCTGATCTTTGTTATTGTTTACATTGTTATTGTTTACATTGTTTGTATTGTTTACATTTTCAATGTTTACATTCTGCATGTGTTTACATAGTCATTGTTTACAGTTATAGTAATTAGTTAATGGGCTATGCTAATGCACTGTTACTACTATACTGATGATAAATGAATGATGAATAGTGTCGTGCACTATTGAATGAGAAGTGCACTTATGATCAAGATTTGAGTGCTGATATTTCATATACAAGTTCTTTGATTGGAGACTTGTTTCCCACAGAGACTGGGATAATATAATGTGATGTGAATATACAAGTGCTTAATTAAGACTTGTTACACTTAGGTTTGAAATAAATTAGTTAATTATTTCAGGTTTTGGACTCATATGTTAGACAACATGTCTACATTTGAGCACTTTATTGAGCAGGGTAAATTGCTTGGGAAGACTGGTGATAAGTTAGAAGAATTTGCAACTGCTCGATATGATAAAGCAATGGAAGCTGAACAAAAGAAACTGCATATGGAAGCTGAACAAAAGAAACTGCAGATGCAGGTGGATGAAAAGAGATTCCAAATGGAAATGGAAAAAACAAAAAAGGGAATCAGAAGCTGAGGAGAGAAAACTCCAGCTACAGCTAGAAGCTGAAAGACTTCAAAAAGAGGCTGAGAATAAAAGACTTGAAAAAGAGGCTGAAAATAAAAGACTTGAAAAAGAAGCTGAAAATAAAAGACTTGAAAAAGAAGCTGAAAATAAAAGACTTGAAAAAGAAGCTGAAAATGAAAGACTTCAAATGCAGGCTCAAGCTGAAGAAAGGAAGTTACAAAGAGAGTCTGATGAGAGGAAAGCAAAAATGGAACATGAAGAAAAAAACTCTTAGCTTTAGAGTTGGAGAAATTGAAATTGACGAGCATGAGTAATGGTAATGATTCAAACAAGGGTTCATCTTCTGGGAAGGCTAATAATGATACTTTTAAGATTAAGTTACCAACATTTAGTCCTTCCAGTGATGACATAATGTTCTATCTGGACAGATTTGAACAAGCATGTACAGCTCATAACATAGACAAAGCAAAATATGTTTATCAGTTATCAGGGATACTGACAGGTAAAGCTCTAAGTATATTAAATATGGTGGATGAACCTGACAAGAGCAATTATGAGGTTGTCAGGGCCGCTTTGTTAAAGAAATATCAGCTTAACGAAGACGGCTATCGTCTACAATTTAAAAACATGTTACCTGAAAATGGAGTTGAATTCTCCGAGTTTATTGCAAGAATACGCATTACTTTCTCACGATGGGTTGAATTATCTAAGACGGAAAAAACTTATGAAGGACTTATGGACTTAATACTTAGAGACAAAGTCATGTCGTCTGTCAATGAGTCTTTCCTTGCTTTCCTTCATGAACGTAAACCTAAAACAATAAAAGAAATGGAAGGTTTCTGTTGCCAATACGTAACTGCGCACCCACACATAACCATGGGTAACTCTAAGGTGAAAGAAGGTTTACCAGTTGCTTCGGCAGCTCCGTATGGTCAAAACTTTGCTCGTAGATCCCAACAAAATTTTGATAGAAAGGGCAGCGGTAATTTCTGTCAAAATCATGGAAACCAATTTCATGGTGATTCTTCTTCGAAGAATTGGAGACAACCTGATAGTGGTCGTTACTATCACCCTAATAATTATAAGCATTTCAAAAGAGGATATGGTAATAGAGGTTATTCCTGCCGAAGACCTCAGAACCAAACAAATAGATGTTCGCATCAATGTGAACATGATAGTAATCGTGGAAACTGGAATTCGAACCAGTATAACAATTACAATAGAGACAATAATAACTGCAGAGATAATAATAACTCTGATAACTTCAGAGGTAATAATAGTCGGGGTAGATCTCAACACAAAAAAAAGAGATATCAGCAGGCTAATGCTGTACAACAGGAAACTGAGGGAGCCTGTAATCATGTTGTTGATAGTAAAAACTTTGACGCTGTCACTAGTTCTGCTTTTGACTTTGAGAGAGCAAACAAATGCCCCCAATGCAGTACTTTATTCGAACCGGGTACCATAACTACTTTGAGTTGTGGTCACCCACTTCCCGCGCTTCCTGCTGCTGTTGCGCATGACGGGAGGGGTTCTTTAATTCTACATAAGGGTCTTGTTAATGATACTCCGGTCTCACTACTTTTCGATTCCGGATGCACCACTATTGGTGTTAGACAATCGCTTGTAGATCCATCTTGTGCTACAGGAAGGGTTATTAAATGTGTCACATTTGGCGGCACTCTAGAAAAATATCCTACTGCTGTAATTCGCATTGCCACTCCTTTCTTTACTGGAGATGTGCATGCTTGTCTCTTACCTAATCCTATTGCGGACCTTATTATTGGTCGTATTCACGGAGTTAGGGAGTGTTACCCCACAGCAGATTGCTGCTTGGGAAGATAATAACATGCAAGCTACAAATGCAGTAGTTACAAGAGCACAAGCTCTACAAACACCCGAAACTTCACTGAATAGTGATAATGAAGTTGATAGCCAAGATAGTCACTTAGTAATTACTCGTGACTCTTTCATAAAATTGCAAGAAGAAGATCCTTCTTTAAAAAAATTCTTCGTTCTTGCGAAGAAAGGTGATCCGAATCAGGATACAAATAGAAAATCTTGGATTGCAATGAGAAACGGCGTACTTGTACGTATGGTACAAGATTCGACTACGTCGGCACATTCGCAAATTCTTGTTCCCAAGAGCATGAGAGTCCAAATATTACAACATGCTCATGACTCGCAATGTGCTGGACATATGGGTTTTGCCCGTACGAAGTCGAGAGTCCTTGCGGCTTTCTTTTGGCCTTTTGTCAATAAGGACATTCGTATTTACTGCCGATCATGCAAGGTATGTCAGGAGGTCAAATCTAGAGGACCACGACATGCTGCGCCTATCCAGGCTGCTGACATTCCTATTCGGCCGTTTCAGAAAATGGCCATAGATATTATTGGCCCTTTTAAGGTCAAGTCGGCCAGAGGACATCAGTTTATCCTTACATGTGTCGATATGTGCACACGTTGGCCAGAGGCTATTCCTCTTAAGAGCATATCTACTACAGATATCGCAGATGCTCTTTGGTTGATATTTTCTCGCTTGGGGTTCCCCAGAGAAATATTGTCAGACCATGGCACTCAACTCATATCTGACACTATGTCACAGGTAATGTCTACCTTACATATTGAACGATCTCTCAGTAGTATCTACCATCCTATGTCTAATGGGTTAGTTGAGCGTCTGAATAGAACGCTCAAGACTTTGCTTGGTAAGATAACTGAAGATCATCCTCAAGATTGGGACAGGGTTTTACCCGCGGCTCTCTTTGCCTATAGAGAAGCCCCTAATGAACACACAGGATTTTCTCCCTTCGAACTTGTCTTTGGCGCGCGTCCACGCGGCCCTATGTCTTTATTACACGATCTCATCACTGCCGATGATATTAGCGATGAAACTCAATCCTCATATGAGTATGTCATTGCTCTTAGACAAAAGATCATTGAGGCATGTAAGCTAGCAACTGCTTCATCAGAAATTGCTAAAGAGAAGGCAAGGCAGTTTGCTAACAAGAATAGATGTCTACGACAACTTTGTCCAGGTGACAAAGCATTCGTCCTACTCCCCAGTAGGGAAAATAGACTTCTTATTGCATGGAAAGGTCCGTATGCAATAGTCTCTCGGATTTCCGATGTTGACTATGTGGTCGATATTGATGGAAAGCATAAAACTTTCCACATAAACATGCTTTCGGAATTTCACGAACGTCCGGACTATTTGCTGCCTATTTTCCAGGCAACGGATGATGCTCCTGCACCTCACGGTCATTATTCATCCCTGTCTGTCATTCAGGATGAGGAAGCTACCTTCTCTGATGTCAACCTTCCCCTTCCAGTGGTTCCATTACATTCTACGGAATCTTGGAAAAACGTTTCTGTTTCTCCTAATCTTTCTGGTGACGAACATCGACAAGTCTCGTCGATGTTACAAACATTTCAGGATGTTCTCACTGACATTCCTGGACACACAGATGTCATAGAACATGACATAATTCTTACCGACAATAATCCAATTAGGGTTAGGCCGTATCCTATTCCTATACACTTTCAGTCGCAAGTGGAAAAGGAATTGGATGAAATGATTCAATTAAATATAATTGAACCATCGACTTCACCATATTCTTCTTCCATGGTTATTGTCCGGAAGAAGGATAAGAACATACGAATTTGCGTTGATTATCGCAAATTGAATCAGGTCACAAAGTTCGACGCTGAACCGATGCCTTTGTTAGAAGATCTACTGATTAGACTTTCTAATTCTAGATTCTTCACTAAACTTGACTTGTCTAAAGGTTATTGGCAAGTGCCTTTAGCAGAGCATGCCAAACCTCTTACTGCTTTTTTCTACACCTAGGGGTCTATTTCAATGGAATGTTATGCCTTTTGGTCTCATGAACGCCCCTGCCACTTTCGTTCGCATGATGCGTCGAATTCTGTCACATCGTTCGGATGTCATCGCATACTTAGATGACATCTGTCTCTTCAGTGATACCTGGGAAGATCACTATTTAGGGTTATATGACTTACTGTCCACTCTACGTGAGAATAATTTGACAGCAAAACCTTCTAAAGCTTTTGTTGGTTTTGGTGAAATCTCTTTCCTGGGTCATCGTGTTGGTCATGGTCTCTTGAAGACAGAAGACCACAATACTTCCAAAATACTGAACATCTCTGTTCCTAAAACGAAGAAACAAGTTAGGAGTCTCTTAGGTTTAATTCAATTTTATGGGAGATTTATTCCAAATTTATCTTCGATCATGGCACCTCTCTCAACATTGTTGAAGAAAGGTTCGCCTAATCTGGTCCGTTGGTCTGAAGAATGCCAATCTTCACTAGACCAAATCAAGAATATATATTTTTTTTCTTCTCCTCCCATCTTAAGATTACCTACTCTTGATAGGACTTTTGTTCTTCGGAGTGATGCTTCATCCACTGGGATTGGAGCAGCACTGATGCAAGAATATGCAAATACTCTGCATCCTGTTATGTACATTTCTAGAAAACTAAATGCGGCAGAGAGGAACTACTCGGTTTTAGACCGTGAGTTGTTAGCGATGGTTTGGTCAATTCTAAAGCTACAAAGATTCCTCCTGGGCGCACATTTCATTCTAGAGACTGATCAGAAAGCTCTTACAGCTATTCAGACTAAGAATTTGAAGAGTTCGAGATCCACTCGATATGCTATAGCTCTTCAACCTTTTCACTTCACGGTACGAGCTATCCGTGGTGCGGATAATGTGATGGCTGACATTTTGTCTAGATGCCCACATGACTCCAACTAATACTTCTGTCCTATATTTCTATATATTACAGAGTCATAACACACCTATATTTCTACAATAGATTAGCACATCTGTACTTACTTTATATGTACACACTATCGTGCTTTGTTGTCATCTTCTTCTGTTCGTTTTTTTAAAATGATAGAGGAGGACTGAGTAGTTAATATAAGGGCCGTTAGTTTACTAAACAGCCACAATTATTAATAATGTATTGTACCTTATGAAGCATATTAGTTATTAATTAGCATTATATTGCTTGTACTTTCTCAGAATGTCATTGTTGAGCTGAGGACTTACCTTACGAGTTCTAGATTGTGTACTTACCCTCGGAATACCAGAGCATATGTCCTGGATCGTCATGTAGTTTAACTTTGCTATGTACTTATGTCATTACATGTCAAAGAATGTACTATTTAAATTTTCCTATCAGATTTGTACATCCATTTTAAAGACAATATTAGAGTATGCTGTTTAATGATGATTATAGTAACTTGCATACGTATATTGTGTTTACATGCTAACGTGATGTGTGTTGGTGACACCTCCCCGATGTGAATATTTTTTGAGACATATTTATTTTTCTGTTGAGGTATATCCTCACCAGACACTCTATAATTAGCCTATTGTTTGGCAATTTAATTAATTATCAGCGCATAATTCGTGCGTTTTGAGCCGCTTATCGCTTGCTCTTTGATATTGAAAAAAAAAATATGTTCCACATTTTTTTTTTTTATCGGGAGGAGGTGGTGATATGTTGCGTGATAAATTCTCGCAACATCGTTTTATTTCAATATTTGTTTTATAACGCAAGGGCAACAACTGCTTGAAATCTATAGTCACTTTTCTCGGTAAGCATTTGTCTTCTCGCGTTAGTATCGAATGCAGTTAACTTTTGAGCTGTGGTCATTTTTGCGCTGGACTGCGCATGACTTGTCTTGTTGTTTGGTCGATCGGTTTCCGCCCACCACTAGTGGGAGTGAGCGATTTGGAATGGCGAAAGAGATGCCTCGTTGAAGAGGGGATCTCCGCTTTTTTTTTGTTCTGTCAGGGATGTGTAGTCCTCTTATGGATATTTCGTTTAGTCGAGATAATACCTCTAGTGTTTTCCCACATGTCGGGAGGCGTGATATTTCTGTGTATTTCATGAAAGCAAGGTAAATTGACTTTTTCATTAACTCTATCGATTTTGGGTCGTGAGCGATTTCGATTCATAGCCTGTCTCCGAAAGTCGTCGTCACGAGATGTTCTTTCCCAGCTCACATGTCGCTGCATTGTACTGCATCGGTTGATGCATGTACCAAGGACCATTACTTGCTACTTTGTTAAATGAACTAGGTTTAGAAAACCTTTATTATCTAGAGGATATTCTTGAGGACATTATTTATACTTCGGCAGACGTGTCTGTCTTGCTGAAGTCAAACTAAGGAGAGTGAACTGATCTCATACATCTGGTTATCTCCTGGCTGTTATAGAAAAGGATGGAGTTTTCCACCTGACTACATTTACAGCACTTTGAAATATAACATGCATCTGACTCATCATTGTAATGCTGTCTACCGTTTATTGCTGAATTGAATGTTGCTGTGATAATGACTGTTTGATGTGCCTACACATTTGCGTAACCATTTTGTCACTGTGGCGTCCACAATAAATAATGAAGAAAAAACGTCAACGGCTGTTTCAAGACTCATTGACTTTATGCGTCGTGAGTTTACTGACGTCCTATGTGGATTGCCCTGTTATTGTTGCATGAACATTGTTTTGACTGAACACATCTACACACTACACAAAACCAGACATGCGGATGCCATCCATCATCATATGGCATCACGCATCAACCCCCCTAATGTAAGTGAATCGTCATGGCCAATGACTTAAATGGCAGCACTGATAACGTATTGGTTTGTTGTTACTGATAGGGTTACGGTAAGGTGTCTATTGATTATCTGCTAACGTTATTGTTGTGTTGTGGATCTGGTAATGTCTACAGTTGATACCTACATATACGCCACACAGGCAAACACTGTAGAAGTCTACTGGTAAGCGATGCACAGGTTCTCGATACAAATAGACCACGCCCACTCCGGGGCTATTTCTAAATACGTGTTAAGTTCCCTGTCACACTTGTAATATTAAGTGCGTGTGTTGGTTTAGTCGTTTACACCACAGGTACGTACACAAGAGTCATGGATGGTTGTAAACGACTGGTGACATTTCATATGGGTTTATTCACGTCACAACACATTGATGAAATACACATAGAATACCGTTCACAGCACAACACAAGATATAAAGTACCACATAAGAACTGCGCACTCGGCAGCTACAATGATATCATGATTCATGGCCTAAAGTACTCATATTAAACTCAGCGTTCTAAAGAATCCTCAGTAACAATCCTCTCACAGGAGCTATCATGATTCATGGTCTAAAGTACTGTACACTGCAGTTATAAACACTTCCACAATAATTAAAACTGCAGTTTCATCCTACGCTGTACCCACAGCGAAAAATCCGTCGACATTTTAAATTCAGCACTGTACAGGCATTTCACACTTCCCAAAAACACTGTCTTCCTACCCGGTCAAAACGCCCGGAACACTCTCCCTAGATAACACACTCGTCCCGCTCAAAAGCAGACATGAGACTTCCTCACGTTCAACACAACTCAGTCAATCAATCATCTGCGGCCTAGCCGCGAGCTATTCTCACTCCGCTCAAACATTACAGAATAAATATATCAGCGCTTTTCACGCTGTCTGTAATCTGTCTCTCGAAACTATCACGAGATACTCTCTAAATAATTCGATAGCTAACAAGCAACTAAGTGCTATAACTCAAAATCTATTTCAACTACTAACATACTCCAGTTTACTTCCCCTTACACCAGTTCTATTCTTAACATCTTACCTCACCCCCAGAGAAAAAAATTGATTCTATCAATTTTTTGACAAATACATTCCCCAAAACCAAAAAAAGATTAAGAGGACAATGAAACTCTAACATATGCGTATAAGAATTACTTTAAGTTAAGTTAAAATAAGACATCTACAAAATATAAGCATTAAGTGAAATGTAAAAATGAAGTATCCAATGTAATCAATTAAGCATACCAAAAATAATGCATTACAAAACCAAGTTAAGTGAATACAGCACAACTAAATAGGAAACAACCGATAGTAAAAGAAAAGACAAGATCAAGCAAACGAAAAATGATCCGTAATAAAGGTAAGTATGAAATCAGAATATGAGGAAAAAAACAATAATATTACATTCAAACAATTTGTTATGTGTAAAATAATTACAAATATCACAAGTAGCTACACTATATTAAGTTATACCATCAAAGTAACAATACATAGAATGAAAGTTTAAGAAGCGAAAGAAGAAGTATACAAGGAAAATGAAGTGAAACGTAAATAAAGCACGAAATGTAAACAAAATATGAAACCAAACTGAAAAGACAATAGAAAAGAAGGGATGGAATGAAGAATAATCAACAAAGACAGATAGAAAGCAAAAGGTATGAATATAGAGAACGTTGATAAAAATATATACTAATAACAATTTAGATCAACAACGTATTTCAAAATACATACAAACACGATCGAAAAGCACAAAACAAAATAACAAAGTATTCCTATACTAATACTACAAAAAATAGTTTATAACTAAACCAAACATAATCAGTAATTTAAACAAGTTATACAAGTTATACATAATCAACAATAAATTATCGACACCACACAAAAAAGTGATAGCATTGCTATAAGACCAACGCATAATCAAGCGCTAATACAACATAACATCCAAAAAACAAACAAAAAACTTTCTTTAAAGAACTAACATTACTCTACATATCAAACATAGCACATAGTCAAACGCTAAGCACACACAAAACCAAAAATAAAAAATTACAATGTCTGGGAAAAAAATATTTTCCAAAAAATACAGTACAAAAATATTTCGTAATGCTAAGTTACATAAAAATAGTATTTTAATTTAATTAATTCAAATCTATAATTAACAAATTAACAAAAAACTAGCTTTAGCAAAATGAGAGACATATAACAATTCCTGTATCTAAGCAAACACTAAACAACACGTGTAAGTTTTTCAAAAAATACGTCACAGAGAAACACATAGAAAAACACACTATTACCAAAATACAAGTTTGCAAATACATGAAAACAACGTAATGTATGTTAAGCAAATGCTTAAATCAGATCTCTAGATTTCTCAATCAAATAACAATATCAGCAAACGCTGTTAATTATCTCTATACAGTTCAATTTAAACTTTTAAATATTTCCGGCTGACAATCACGTTCAGCTTAGCTACAGTGTTATTCAGTTAATAATTTATATCTATCTCCACCTGATATATTAAAAGTAATTATTGTAACATTACAACTAATGAGTATGTGCATAGGGCTAACAAACTCATCATGTACAAAACTATTCTACCCAACACATCTGTAAAACAAAACCAAAAAAAACTTCAAGTTCTACACCAGAGTATAAAAAATAGGCATACGTTTGTAACCAGTAAGGTTAAATATAAATCTGCTCATTGCATTTATGAATAGTAAACAACACGTCACTACCATATAACACACTACATATTATCCAAAACACAATAGTATAAAAATAGCATCGAAATGAACTAATTTATAATTAAAACAGTCATACATATCAAGAAAAACAATAGACATCAAATGATGCGTAAAGATGATATATAACAACCTATAATGATCTATGCAATAGAATACATTAACATCTTCTGTCCTAATAAACAAACAAAACAAAAAAGAATCAACCGCAAAAAAAAAAAAAATCTCCATAGGTCTTGCCGACATCTCATAAACATTAGGGGTAAAACGTTGAATCCATAGTTAGCACGCTGATATGTTTCGCTTGAGAAAACACTCGGGCATAATGTTGACCTATATTCTTGCCGCTACCGTAAACAGAAGCGCTGACCCTTATCGAGAAGTCCTCTCTGTTAAAAAAAATACAAACGAAAATTTCCATTTTAATGAATGGTGAAATTTACTACGAACAACGGAGAGGTTAAACAAACAATTACCCCGCACTGTGGTTCGTGTGGAAATCTGGTCACCCCACGATGTCATCGACTGTTCGTTTAAGTTCACAACAACGTGCTGCTCTTTCAAAATCAGAAACATAACAAGCAGTAGTATTTGTGACATCATTATCATTGCTACTTTGCTTAATAACAATGCTTCTAGGCTCATGTCGAGCAAAATTAGCATAATTGCACTTATTCTTCGTTTGATCAAAATATTTATCATCATTTCCTCTTTGTTTGAGACTATTATTATGTCTCTAATCCCAGTTAGACTTGTTATGATTAACGTTTCTACTCCGCACAAAAAATCTGTCAGAAAAATTATTGCACGATTGAAAACTCTTCTTCTATTTGTCTGTACCATTATTTTCAAAATTCTCAGAATTAAAATGTTGAGATACATTAACCTGTCTCTTATCTCTCTGAGAAGGAAAATTATTATCATATGAATTTCCTTGGTACTTTCTAATCTTAGAAACATCTCTCCTACAAAAACTCTTTCCATTCTTTTCTTTGACAATATGCTTGTTTACAGTATCATCTGCAGATCTATAAGTATCTTTATCGTTACGCCTATAATGGGTTTCATCCTTGGAACCACTACTTATAACTTTATCCCTTGATATCATCTTCTTAGAACTTCCAAAATCAGTTACTCGTTTAATCTTTGGGCTTTTAGCTTGAAATCTATCAGGACTGACTGTTACCTTATCATTCTCTCTCTATTACACTGCCTCCAAGAATTGTTGCTATTGCAAGAAGAATCAAAAGATCTTCGAAAGTTATATTTTCCCCGAAAAGATATTTGTCTATCACATTTAACTTTTCTATCAGCACAGATTGTATAGGGCTGGATCTTTTTAACCTGTTGGCAAACAACTTTCTGTCTAGCATTGTCCACATTTACAGAAGACCATATTCCGCTGGTTAAAATAACATCGAGTAGACCCTCTACCCTTTTTGTACTTTCTGCAATTTCAACACTTTTTTGTGAAATTTCTTCACTTAATTTCCTATTTAATTTGTCAAATGTCAAAACTTTACTTCTCTCCTCTGTTAATAATCTCTCAATCTTAATCATCTTCTCTCTCTCAGTCGTAAACTCTTCTAATCTCTCTTTTTCATCCATTTCTTTATTTGCATCAATTAGTCGTGCCTCAATTTGACTATCATCATTATCCATAAGTACATCATCTTTCTTCGGAAATTCTGTATACTTTTCTTTCATTTGGTGACAAAAATTCGCATTGTCACTTAACAGCCTAATAAATGTTTCATTACATAATTTCTCACATTTCTTGGCCTGAACTTTCAATTTCTCATGTATCTCTTTCTTTTTTTTAACTTCTCGAGTGAGATTACCCACTTCATCATCTTTGTCTTTCACCCGAATTTCCAACTCTTTGTTCTTGTTCAATGCTGCATTTAACGCCGCATGTACTTTAGTAAGTTCCGTGTTTGACTTATCTAACTCATTTTCGAGTTTAGAGACTGTTTCGTGTAGTTTACTCACTTCAGTAGTAACTTTTAAACAATTGTCCCTTTCCCGTAGGGCACTCTGTTTGTTGATTTTTATTTGTTTCTCACTTCCTAATTCCTTTTTCTGCTCATCAGGAATACCGTTGTGGATTATCTTGAATATACTTTGCACTACATGTCCGTGCTCATGCTCAATATAATGTTTCAAAAACACACGAAGGTGCAGTAGCAAATCAACCAAATCCTTAGCCATTATTGAATTACAAACAAACTTAAAGTTATGTTCAGCAAATAACTTTAGGGATACCGATACATTAACCAACAAATCGTCCATGATCCATACTCCAAGTCGTGGACCTCTCAATCCCTTTTCATCTCTACCTATTAACAATGCACTTTCCAGCATAGGCCTTATATCTGCAGGATTATTATCAAAATCCATGGTGATTCAACCACTCAGTCAACTGTATATCTATATCAGTATAATTATTAATGTCGCAAGTTTATGTTTCAAGAAGTTCTGACAATTACCCTTCCATTTCACACAGTTCAGTATGTATACCAACAATATTATTCATAAACTTTGTATCATCAATTCCTTTTCAAAGAACCCTTATAACATCATATGAGGGAAGTCATCCTATATCATACAACCATCAATACTTAGCATCAATACTAAATCCTAATAATATGTCTATATAGAATTAGACAACAAAACAACAGATTTCAACAGTATAGGAGATGCAAAGCACAGGAAGGCTCGTTGACATAGTTAAGGCGACACAGTTCACATAACAAAAAATAACCACTTATCTTGAATGAAAACTCTTCTGTTCCTTTCCGTTAACACCCTGGATATCACAAAGTTCAATGGTAAAACAATCGACAACAGAAAGGCATTGGAACTTGACACCTTGATTCCGCTCTGGTCCTCGATTCAGCACGCTACGTGCTAACACACCGCACAGGAAAGCAGGAAATGGGTCACCGTCTGTCAATTTCGTTGAAAGAAGGTACACCACTCGTTCATACTGCCAGATGATTACTTGTACTGGTATACAGACGCCACTGTATATCATGACATCTCATAATCTTGAGTAATAAATTCCTTGACTTGCGAGTTGCGACTTGCGACTTGAGTTAACAGTTCCCAGTTTAACTGATACTGAATAAGTTTTCCCTGGGCCTGGATACAGCTCTCAAATGTGATGTCTGTCTTTCATATACTAACGCCACTCAGGCTACACGCTAACACTTGTGAATTAATATCACGCGAATTTCGCGGGTGTCTGATCCTATAAAACTAGCACACCACTGTTGCACCCCCGTAAAATTAAAGTTTATTTTTCAAGAGGTCATTACTGTTGTACCTCCGTCAAGCACGTGAAAGTCAATCATGGTTGTCACTGAAACTGATACAAAGGGTTGGTGTATGGTGTCTTATTGAATTATCTGCTAACGTTACTGTTGTGTTGTGGATCTGGTAATGTCTACAGTTGATACCTACATATACGCCACACAGGCAAACACTGTAGAAGTCTACTGGTAAGCGATGCACAGGTTCTCGATACAAATAGACCACGCCCACTCCGGGGCTATTTCTAAATACGTGTTAAGTTCCGTCACACTTGTAATATTAAGTGCGTGTGTTGGTTTAGTCGTTTACACCACAGGTACGTACACAAGAGTCATGGATGGTTGTAAACGACTGGTGACATTTCATATGGGTTTATTCACGTCACAACACATTGATGAAATACACATAGAATACCGTTCACAGCACAATACAAGATATAAAGTACCACATAAGAACTGCGCACTCGGCAGCTATAATGATATCATGATTCATGGCCTAAAGTACTCATATTAAACTCAGCGTTCTAAAGAATCCTCAGTAACAATCCTCTCACAGGAGCTATCATGATTCATGGTCTAAAGTACTGTACACTGCAGTTATAAACACTTCCACAATAATTAAAACTGCAGTTTCATCCTACGCTGTACCCACAGCGAAAAATCCGTCGACATTTTAAATTCAGCACTGTACAGGCATTTCACACTTCCCAAAAACACTGTCTTCCTACCCGGTCAAAACGCCCGGAACACTCTCCCTAGATAACACACTCGTCCCGCTCAAAAGCAGACATGAGACTTCCTCACGGTCAACACAACTCAGTCAATCAATCATCTGCGGCCTAGCCGCGAGCTATTCTCACTCCGCTCAAACATTACAGAATAAATATATCAGCGCTTTTCACGCTGTCTGTAATCTGTCTCTCGAAACTATCACGAGATACTCTCTAAATAATTCGATAGCTAACAAGCAACTAAGTGCTATAACTCAAAATCTATTTCAACTACTAACATACTCCAGTTTACTTCCCCTTACACCAGTTCTATTCTTAACAGTAACCTACATTGGAAAGTCTGTCAAGTTTTTGTCACAATTTGACAGTGAAAATGGCGCGAAATTGAATGTGCCATGTGTTTTCTTATGTGTCAGACATAGTTGCAAAACGCATTTTGCACTTGTCGCATAGATATTTATGATCAATAAATTCTCTATATTCTTTTCTTTTTATACCCGTGTCCTCTACTTTATTATCGCTCTTTTATCCTTTTCCTGTTTTGTTCGCATTCGTTCGTTTGCGAAAAAATTTACTTTCCCATTTTGACTTTACCGTTTTTTTTGCTCATGTTAGCCACGCATTTATTGCATAATGTGTCAGTCCCCGGGATGTGAGCGTAGAGCTTTAGAATGCATTCCGTCAGACACAGAAAGCAGACATGTGTCTATACTTTTGTCATGACACGGCGCTCTTGACCTAGATTCTCGACGTAAACGTGTGAGAATGCATTCTGTCAGACATGGGATAGCAGACATTTGTCTACATGTCCATCTGACACGTAGCGCTACGAACAGTTTCTTAGCAGTAAGTGTGAAGACGCACTCTTGGCATGTTATGGCCAGTCGCCTGAGTTTATGGGAAGTGTTAAGAGAAGGGGAGAGGCCGGCGCTATTGCGAGGTTTTGGAAATAGCGTGCATCCTTTGTCTGGGTTTTAAGATATTAACGAGAGTTTTAAACGTTATTTCATTCAGTCCTCAAGATTCGCAGTAGACAGGTCGCTCGTGTAAAGAATAAGCTGTATAGCGAAGTTTCTCAGTTTGTTTCGACAATTTGCCGAGCTTCTAGACTTCAAATATATATATCAGCGTATAATTCTAAAGTGTGCGATCGCCTATAGTTCTGTGTTGAAGTAAATATAATATATCTAGTATTTTGCGAGTGATTAAGTGTTAAATCGTCTATTTTATTTCCCTAGTTTCTTTTGTGCAGAGTGAATAATCTATAAGTCTGTTATATTCAGTGGAAAGCAGATTAAATTATAATTTCTAGCTTAAAAATTACGTAGCTAAATAAATTTAATTTAACTGCTTAGTCGAGAATATTGTAAAACTAACTTATAACTGCATAGATTCATCACTGAGTATTGACGAAATACGTATGTATTTCTAATTCATGATGATTGATTTTATGAATATAACTTATTTCACGGGAAGGTTTTAAACGATAAGTCAAGCCTCCGCTTGCAGTTGATAATGTAAGTTTTATCCGAGTACATAGTATGTACAGTATTTTATATGCTGTTTTTCTTTATTCAGTGAAACTGGGGTGACCCAACTTTGCCAGCGTTTGAGTACACGAGAAATATCTGTGAAGAACTAAAACATTTTCCTTAAAGACTTGGTGCATAACTTTTACAATAACTTTAAAGGTTAAATGAAGTAACGGGCCCATCGAGCCTGATTTAACTCTTCCAGAGAAAAACCTCAAGTACATTTCAGCCTTTGTGGCAAGTAAAACATTACAAATCATTGACCTTCCGACATTTTGACGAACTGTGGGTGTGAACAATAATTATCTATTGAAAGAATTTACCCACCGGTCATCTTCCTAAATAAGGGAAACCTCGTGATTCTGACACTGTGTGCCCGCTTAAAACTAATTCTTACCTGAACGGAGTGAAGTGACACTAACTTAAATCTGTAAAGAAAACTATCGCACGAAGAGGACGCTCCCCGGACCCCGTGAATGAAATCACGATCTGCAGAGCTAGGAATCCGCTTCAGCAAAAGATAGAGAGGTTTAAAGGTGCGTCATACAGTGCGCCAGACGGCGAACACCCGTAAGCTATTAGGTAAGAAAGTGAGTGAGGGTACCCTGATGAAAGAACCGAGTGAAAGTAGACTGAGTGATGTTTTATGATTACTATTTATTCACCCACTTTATAATTCCATTTATGCAAATTGTTGCTACGGCAAGTATATCTTTTCCTTAGGATAGATCATACTACTATCAAAGTCTGTTCATACCTTTAAAAGGGAAAATCATTAGACTACCGCAGATGTATCCGTGACTCGTTGGGGCTATCATCTTTTCTGCTAACAGGACTGTGGGCTAAATATCGAGGGAAAGGATCATACTGTGGGTCTATCATTTTTTATAGAAATTCATTGATTTTTTTGACTATTTGTATATGCTTGATGTAATTTTATATGTTGTGATGGAAGTTTATTCTGATAATTAAAACTTCATTTAAACTTAATCAGCGTGTGGGTCAGCTCGTTCTAAAATATCTGTATAATCATTTGTTATAGTTTTCCCACGTCTGTACGTCTAACTGTCGTCTTGTATGTGCGTGCACGTGAGTGGTATCTAAGTATATATATTAATATATGTGGTCAATAGACTGTCTGACTCCTCTAAATCTGTTGTAGAAGATAGGGCTGAAAGAGAGAAGATTCTTGATTTTCAGAGACAGCCTCTATTGATTTCTACCACCTCAATTGTGGAAATCTATTTCTATTATCATCTCTCACTGTGGCTATCACTCATTCTAATCTATTCAGAAGGGACCATCCCAAGTCTTAATCCCCCTATCAAAAATCTACGACAGCACTCTTGGTTTTCAATCTGTATTGATATTAAGTTTGGTTGTGAAGTTTGTCATTTTATTTTTTTGAGCCCTAAAAATGAATTCGAGAAAATGTTATACTTCAGCAGAAAAGCTCTTAGTGGTAAACATATGCAGAATCTAACGGCAATCGGGCAGCAAGTCGACATTTTTCCATTAACGAGTGCAACATTCGATTATGGCGAAAAAAACAAAGAGGCTCTGCAAGTGTTGCCTAGTAAGAAAAAGGCGAATCGTGGGTCACCACCAGATCTTCCAGACCTAGAAAAAACATTATTGGAGTGGGTAGTGGATAGAAGGCAACAAGGCATCGGTGTTTCATGCATCGAAATCCCACTTAAAGCTCTGGAACTTAAAAAATCTCGTACAGGCACAACAGCATTTAGAGCGTCATATGGATGGGCAGTTTGTTTTATGAAGCGACATGGTCTTTCAGTTCGTCGAAGAACTACTATCGCGCAGCATCTTCCAGACGACCACGAAAAAAAGCTTCTGGAGTTCCAAAAGTTCGTAATCAAATTGAGAAAAGAACATATCTATGACCTTGCACAGATTGGAAACGCCGATCAAACGCCTCTGACTTTCGATATGCCCTACGACAGGACCGTAGACACGAAAGGCATAAAAACTGTGTCTATACGTACAACTGGACACGAGAAGTCTGACTTCACCGTTATGTTAGCGTGTACTGCAAATGGAGGAAAGTTTCCGCCTTTCATAATTTTTAAGAGAAAGGCTCTACCAAAAGGAGTACAATTCCCGAAAGGTGTACACATCCATGTTCATGCTAAAGGATGGATGGATGAAGCACTAACCATTGACTGGTTAAAATGTGTTTGGGCAACACGTCCAGGTGGTCACCGAAAACAATCTTCCATGTTGGTGCTCGACTCGTTTCGGTGTCATCGGATGCCTTCTATCCAGAAGGAAATGAAGAAAATCAAATCTGATCTTGTTAAAATTCCAGGCGGCATGACCCGTCTGTTGCAGCCTTTAGACGTCGCTTTTAATAAGCCAATGAAAGATGCTGTCCGTCGTAAATGGAATGCATGGTTAAGCGACGTTAATCACACATATACTGCTGGTGGCCGTATCCGTCAACCGACTCTCACAGATGTCGCAGAGTGGGTACTTGCTGCTTGGAAGGAATTAGATAAGATTATAATCCAACAAGGCTTCTTCAAATGTTGTATTTCGAATAAACTTGACGGCAGCGAGGACGACGTTTTGTGGAAGAAAGAACAGGTGTCATCGGATGAAGATGATGGCGATATTTATTATGATGGCACCAATAATGGCATTGAGTCGACAACACTAGATGAGCTTCTTTCTAGTGAGAGTGATGACGAGGGAGTCCAAAGTACCTACAATTTAGGGGTTGCGTACCTATTTCTGTTTGTTATTATACTTTCAGTTTTTTAACAAATGTTTCATAACATAAAATCTTGAAAAATTATGGTGCGTATTATACACGAATTTCCATTTTTCCAGACAGTTTTGGGCTAAATCGAGCATGCGTATTATACACGAGTGCGTATTGTACGCGAGATTTTACGGTACTGTTGTTTTCTTAACCCCAATGTCAGTTGTCAGTCAGAATTCGGAAGTATCTAGCGTGCAGCCATAAACTATTTCCTTGTGTGGATTTGATACTAGTTTTCGTGGAGATTTCATTTCTGAATTTTCTGGTAAAGGATAATAGTGCTAATGTTTTTAAGAAGTGATAGCTTTTAACATTTATTCTTCACTTAGATTTTCTCGCTAGTAAAACGAGTGAAATAAAGTAACGCGTAGCGATTTCCTACCAGATATTCTATTAAAATGTTAAATCACGCCACCCGTATTGTTGCTGAGTTATTTGCCGGTTGAAGATCATGTGCTGAGTATAGTTATTTTAGTGATTTCTTGTTCATCGTGCTTGTTTTATCATTACGCGAATTAGGGTGAAGCGTTCATACAACTCAGTAGCATGGTATGAAGAAGTAACATGTAATACTTGAACTCAGCAACATTAATGAAGTAATTAATGCCTTCAGGTTGAGTCCGTAATATTTAATCACATGTACACACAGGATGATCATTTCAAATATGAGCAGAACATAAGTCCGTATAAGTCATGCATAAATTAATCAATAACGTAGACTGCTGGTTTACTTGTCAATGTCCGGTTAAGGATACAATGCAGTATTGTCGTCAGAACATCACAGCTATATGCACGCGCAGATAGACATGGCTACCTGCCGACAGTGAGACTGCGAGTCTGAATATTTCATACGGATTGGACGATTATTCTCCTCCTTCTGAGGATTCTAGTTAAACACTAACCTCCATAAGTTTCCTCTCATATAGAGTTCTAGGACTGACCCTGGTCCATCATAAATGCACATATAAATGGCTATATCATGCCATTGAATTGGAAGGTTAGAAAACGCAGCTATTCAGCTTGGCGGTCAAGTAACAAAGGGTAGCGTCTCCTAGTTACCGACTGTGACCCAAACAACGCTAGACACGTCATAATCGATCGTGTATGGAGCGTTCAATAATTGAAACATCTATCGTAATATATTAAATGTCTTAACCTTTACAATTGCACGTCTGCTAACCTTTAGCAGACGGCGTTAATAACATATACCGTAACACGTATAGACAGTAAACTGATAGTGAAGGATAGAATACAACATTATATTTCATTTGTGCATATTTGTTATAGTGTCTATTATTTTAATCCTTTACGGCAAAGCCAACAGATGCCGACAATTAATAACTATTTAATGACAGGCGATCATTGTTTACGTAGCGCGTATGGAAAGATTAAATAATGATAAACATTGTACGCTGAACGCCGGCGAGAGCAAGGGCGGGCGAATTAACATAATTCAGTCCGACCGAACTTAGCGTCAACGGCGTCCGCTAACTGGTAGGCTTAAGGAAACACAGTGTGCCTTTTAAATCTAATCAGGACTGACGGAGTGGAGAAGAGATCGCCTTGTCCCCGTCTGTGTGTAGATATAGGATTAGCATATTTTTTATATAAAAGTTTCTTGTATTCTTCGCAGACCTAATCACAATGGCGGCCAGCGGTCTTTTTCTTTTTCGGATTTGTTATTTTCTCCTTTTCTTGGTTTGTGCGTCACCAATTTCATTTGCGAACGGGCACTCACCAGAGAGTATTGGAGTACAATAAATTGTTAACACTTCACTTACCAAACCCAAATTTATATTTTTACCAGCCGAACCAGGACTGATAATCAAAAGTGAAATCAAAAGAATCATTTACAACATTCCAATAACACAGTGGATCTTCTGTCCATGCATACAATATTATTATAATATAAGTGTGTGGTTATATTCTTCTACTTTGAGGTAATACTGGTATTACACCATAGGTTGTTGGTTATAATCACTCCCTTTAAGTTAAGTCTGTTTTCGTTTGTCACTTGTGAAAATATTAATACTAGGCACAGTTTTCTTTAATGTCACTTTCTAGTCTGTTAAGTTCTTTTAGTTGAGCTGCCAGGTGCCGAACAAGAACTTATCTTGGCAGGAGAATACAGGTAGAACGTTTCCTCTGCTCGCTTGACAATCTTTTCCACCTTTTGATGGGCAATGGCCACTAGCATGGGCTCGAAGTATACAGATAGAGTCCTGAATCGAGCAGTTTTCAAGCGTTTGGTACTACATTAACGTCAGTACCCAGGACCCTGAAAGGTGAAGGTTATGCATCCTTCTTTATACCTAGTATACTATACTATTCCACATTTAAGTACAGGTACATTACAAACCAACGAAAAGGGTCACAGCTTTATACCAACCTATGCCACCATTATCTTTTGATGTGACAATGTACACCAGTATTCCTCTCCCCTAATAGTTACAACGCCACTGCAATTCCAGCTGTCATCTTTCCATATAATAGGATAGGTGTTATGCTCCTTGATGACAATCATACATATTTTCTTGTAGTTTTACACCTCTCTGACAGTCTATCACATGGTGGATCAATCTCTAGGCTTTGCCTAATGGTTGCTATAGACCCACTCACTTACAGACATATATTATTATCTCACATTCAATTTTTATTTCAAATACATGTTAATAAAGTCAATCTTACCACATTTATTCAATGAAATACACAGTGAACGATGACTGGCACACTTTCGATCTGCCGTTCTGTCCAGGCTTTTGAGAAATATGGTTTTCACTGCACAAGCCTGATCTCATCGTTACGTGTCAAAATTTTGTTAGAAATGGCGTCCCCAACTAATGCTTTTTCCCCAATATCAACTACTCTGGCCAATGATTACCCTTATTTCACTTGTAAACAAAGTCATTCAAAAATACAATTCAATTTTCCACTACGTTACTCGGGTGATATATGTTTAGTACGAGGTCGGCCAATAATATTTCGTCTCACTTCAAATTCCACCCAATCCCCTGCATCGTACCATCTTAGCCTAGCTTTCACCTAATTGTTTTCCCCAAAAATATGCGATCCAATCTAAGCAGATATGACTTGACCTGACAGTATCTCTGATCTCTATGTATTGTTTTATCAATATTTGATTATTTAATGGACTATTTAGATAACTAACAACATATTCTTGGTCAGCAAGTCTTCAGGTACACGAATATACGATTTTTATGGGGCTATGTGGCTTGGTTCAAAATTCTATCTTTTTTTCTATGTTAGTTTCAAGCTAAATACGAGAGCTTATGTCATTCGCAATAAGAGCTAAACGTGTTTCCATGACCGTAGTGTCCACATTTCTAACTTTTTCATCGTATTGGGGAAACCCGCCTAGGGCAAAGCGTGCAAGTCGGTTGTAGTGTTAGAACCAATTTGAGACGTGATTTGCGTGTTTTATCTAGCCTTGCCTCTCCTTTCCCTAAATGCAGTTAGGCAAATATTTCTTAGAACTAGGAAAAGTGGGGCGTTTATGTCAAGGACGAATTTGAAAATTTGGGTACCGTTTTGTTCGGCTTATGCGTTTGCAAATAATAAGATGAAGGCGTAGGCGACAACCCACGATTCTCGCCGAAAATTTTTAGTACCATCTTATCTTGACTTATGCACTATACTGTTATATTCTAATTTAGATATTGTATTTAGAAGTTCACCACAGCCACAAGTGATGAACCTTATTTTATCCCGACTCCTGACAGTCGTAATTCAAGGGGAGTATACCTCTCTAAATACCTACGCTGTGCAGAATCGGCGCTTTTAACACAGAGTTGGACGATAGAAGAACCATCATCATCATATGCACATTATTCTTAGCAAACAGATGTTTCCCAATACTGGACGTATTTTTTCCCGTTGAAGAGTGAACCTCGAGAACTCTCACAGTTTTAACTATTTGTAATAACACTTCTAGGAGAAGCACCATATTAGGCGTTCAGCTCATTTAACTAATTTCTGGGGATGGACTGGGGCCAATTTGGATCTGCGACAGCTGGAGTGACAGAATATTAAGTGAAAATAGTTAATACAGTAGAACTCCATTTATCCGAACCCCATGGGGCCGAGCATTGTTCGGATAATCAAATGTTCAGATAATTGGATTACATAATGTATCGAGTACATGTACACATATTTCTAAAAATAATTAACCATCACAAGGAAAATACACTATAAAACATATTTACTTGTACTGTAATAATAATACCCACACTATATTAGATCACTGTATCACCAAAATCTTTTATCACACTGCAGTGCATGTACTACTTGTATTAATTTTTTTTAAGAAAGAGAAATGTTTTCAAAATAACACTACAAACGATTCAAAACCAGGCGCAACTTACGTATACATGTACTTGCACAGATGTAGCCAAATTTTTAAAATAATGAGGAATCTTCTTTTGCACCAAACTGGACAGTCTCCTTTTGGCTGCTAAGTCCTGCATTCTCTTCAACAGCAGAAGCTGTGTAGGACAGCTGTCATCTTCTTGTTCATACCAAGCCATCGCTGTTTCTAGTGCTATAAAGGCCTCTTCAGGACTTGGTCGACGTTTTGGGTTTTCTTCATAATCTACATCATGTACTTCTGAGGAGTCTTCATCATCGGTCACTACATGTATTTGGTTTCTTCTTGCACAAAAGACAAAATTTCTTCGTCATTCAAACACTGAAAACCAGAATCATTATTATCTTCTAGCCACATGTGTGCATCATCTTTGTCACAGTCCGAAAATCCGGGCATTGCTTGAAACAGTTCCAGAACTTCATGTATACAATCATCATTTATGTCCACTGCAGTAGTTTCATTTCCTCCTTTTTTCCCCAAGCAATCTATTCCAAGCCTTGTTGAGATTATCTTGTGACAGGGTGGTCCAAGCATCAGCTAACATATAGCAGCAGTCTTTGAGATTAAGCTTTTTGGAAAACGCCACCACACTTTCTTCATCTTCAGCCAACAATAAACGACGCAGGACTTCCTTCTTGTACATCTTTTTAAGCTTTGCTATAACACCCAGATCCATTGGTTGAATCAGTGCTGTCACATTGGGAGGCAGAAAAATTACTTTAAAATTTGCATCAACTGCATTCAATGTATCCGTCTCTGGATGAGATGGTGCATTGTCCAGTAGAAGAATTACTTTTCCAGTTTTCTTTTCCTGTTCTCTCAACCTCTTCACATTTGGGATGAACTGATTTGTATACCAATCAAGAAATATTTCACTATTCATCCAAGCACTCTTCTGTGCTTTGTAGCGCAATGGGAGACATGTCACATTCTTTAAAAACAACGTGGTTTTTTGGCTTTGCCAATAATTAGCACCGGTAAACTATGACTTCCACTGGCATTCGTGGCTACCAAAATTGTTACTCTCTCTTTGCACTTTTTAAACCCAGGGGCTGCTGCTTCGCGCTGAGATGCAAGTGATTTTTGAGGCAATGATTTCCAGTATAAGCCAGTCTCATTGAGTGAATAACCTTCTTCTTCCAAAAAGCCAAGAATGTTTCTTTAAAATTTTCGGCGGCAGTTGCATTGCTAGATAAAGGTTCCCCTTGAATCTCCTATTCTCGTATGCCATGACGATATTTAAAGTTTCTTAACCATCCCTGGCTAGCCTTAAAGTCAGGAGGACCGTCAAGTTGATTGTTGAACTGAAGTGCCTTTTCACACAATAGAGAGCCAGAGATAGGTTCCCCTTTGCTTCTTCTTTGCACAAACCATATATACAAAGCCTCTTCCAGTTTCAAATCTTTCGCATTTCTCATGGTTTTACGTTTCTTCGACCTATTTTCACTATCCAATTTAGATGCAAAACTCACAATTTTATCCTTGTTACTTTTGATGTCAGAGACGGTAGCTTTCCCAACATTGAAAATCCTCGCAAGTGAAGACACAGTTTCACATTTTCCTAGTCTCTTGATAATTTATGTTTTCGTTTCAATTGACAAAACATTATGGTTCCTTTTATATGCTCTAGGCCTACTGGAAGATGCCATATCGCACAGAGAAATACTTGTACACCAAAATTATTCTGCTGTAGTAGCAGACACAATTATTTTAAGTTGAACTGTCTGTTTAGCCAGTGTTCTGAATAGAACGCACACGTACGCTGGATTGATAAACCAGATATTAACTGACTTTATGACCTAACTGACTTCCTGTATGTAAGTAACCGACCATTATCCCATCCTCTGCAATTTGTTCGCACACATTTGAAGCTTGCCGCATCAAAAGATTCAGAAATGTAGTCTAACATGACTAGTGTCGCCTGATTTTTTTTTTTCCTACCTTTCCAGGCAATTAGGTAAGAGTGTGAGAGTGGCCACTGTTTGAAAGAGTTTGCGAGTATTTTCTTGTTTGCGGAAAAACTATCCATATATCTGATTTGCCTAAAAGTTTGTTTATTTTACTGGGTCTCATAGAGTACCAATACTGTTCAATCTGTAACAGAGTGCTAACCTTCAACCTTTGGGTTAATAATTTTAGGGTTCTTTTCTCCATTGGGGGAGGGTGCACTTTTTCCAGCTTTATTTCAAATGCATGTAAATGAATCTTTGATCTTTTCCTTTAGATATTTTGATGTTGTCGAGTTTAATGATAATAAACTACAAAGAAACTTACCTTTGTGTGTTGGTCAGTCCCATACCCATTTATCCATAGTTTTTTTCACGTTTCTCTGTCTTGTTGTCACATAGCTGTGTGTGTGTGTGTGTGTGTGTGTGTGTGTGTGTGTGTGTGTGTGTGTGTGTGTGTGTGTGTGTGTGTATATGTGTGTGTGTGTGTGTGTGTGTGTGTGTGTGTGTGTGTGTGTGTGTGTGTGTGTGTGTGTGTGATAGAGAGGTAAAAGCTGTCTTGCAACATAGTACAGTCGTACGGATAGGCTGGAGGAGACAACCTAATCACTCCAGTTATACCACATGTGAAAATCTATTTTTTATACATTCTCGCGTATCTGTCGACATCCACTCTACTCAGACGGTGCAAAATAAAACAATTAACCTTCCGTACGACAGTGCCACAGTCACACTGATCGATTGTTCCTATCTTTAGCTTGTTGAATAGATGATATTTCAGTCTGTTGTGGCCGGTGCAGAGTCTGAAGATTACCACTTTTTCTCTTCTGTTGAGCTGGTAGTATGCATCATTTTGTGTCATGTATGAGTCAGCAATATTTTAATTGTGTGACTCATCAGGCTGATTGTTCTCAAGTCGGAACATTCTGCCGCACTAAGTTTTGAGAGGGGGAAGGCAACGTTAGAAAGGCTGATGTCTTCATGTCAAGTGGTATATATCATATTTTATGTACTCTGACTGATCAGCACGAAATACGAATTGCTTGTTGAATAAAATTCCAGTTTACAATGCCGGGACTTGATAAAAACATAACCATCAGGCCTTGCCAAGGCTGTTGATTAAGCATAGGAACTCGAAAATGAATGGATTTTATCGTCCTAAATCACACAGCCTGGGTCGAACAGGTAATCCACATAATATGGGTGTTCTGCTTTCTTTATTCTTTTGAGTGAGTGAATGATCATGCACCCTTTCTTATTTGTTCTCATATTAATGTCCTTCTACAAGAGAGATATAGTTATTGCTTCAGTTGCATGTGCTAGCAGTAAAGTTTATAACTGCTTTTATTGTCATGGTTTCGATTTTCCCAACTATTTATCATATTGTTTAGTGATGCTTTCCTCTGTGTACACCGCTTTTTGTAACGTTTTATAAGATCCCGTCTCCATATTTATATTTCATCTGTTTGTTTGGTTTTTTTTTTTTTTTGTGCAATGAAGATCGTCCTTAAAAAGCAAAAACCAAACCAATCCACCTTTACCAGTGTTTAGTAAACCTCATGTAGAATCCTGAAGTAGCTAGTTTTATAAAGAAATAATAGGACTCGTGTTCCTTCAGGCCTATCGTACGAAGTGACTAATGGGAGGTTGTGTATGAGGCTGGCATCCTCATCATGTAATACAAATTGTTTTGGAACTGCCACTGCATGTGAATGCTTGGTACAGGGTTCTCACAAGAGGACCTGCTGGAGGGGTGGCTGCAAGCTACATAAGGGGCGAAAAGGAAAATGATGACGAATGTTTAGTAAATTAACAAAATTAACTTTTATCAGTTGAGCATGTGGCCGGCTACCTCATTATATAGAAATGTTTATCCACCGACACTTCAATAACAATATATTGTTTTGTTTGGTGTTTGGTGTTTTTGTTAGCTTTTTTGTTTGGATTTGTTTTGTTTTGTCTCTCTTTTTGTTTTTGTGTTTTTGTTTAACTTTTTTTTTAACATGCACGCAAGGTTGGTAATTTTTATTTGCCTTATTTACAATGACTGGACAGGAGATGTGATATCACTTTCATGCATCGGTAATCATTTATATTAATTGGTATCGAAAACAACATATATCCTAATTATAAACCATCAAATGTTAAACGGTATATTTCTCATCATCAAATTAAAAAAACAAAAAAGAAGAAAAAACAACATTACGAGACGAAGACGCTGGCAATTGATAGGACTAAAACTGATGATACCTAATGATAGCATTACCAGGTAGTTGTGACAAAACGACTGAAAATTTGTCTTTTCCAATCCGCCCCCTTCTCCTTTTTCTTCTAAATTTTTTCTGGTTCCACAGGCTATATGTATTTCGTTTCTTTACATTGTTCTAATGGCCCCAGTAACCCTATTATTCCCCTCTCAGACACCCACCCAGAAGCGTGGCTGGGGTTGTTGTTTTCGTTTCTTGCTCATTATAAATGCATCGCTCAATTCTTGTTGGCCAGCGACCGGCGATTGTGGTAATCTTACCAAAGAAGCACCTGCAGTCTGCCAAACTAGGGAAACGTTCTTCGCCCGTAACAGTGTTTGACCACTGGCCGAGTAACTGATTTCTTTGAGGGACGGGTGCCGCTGTCTTACTAAAGTTGGTAGCTTGAGCGGCGCGACGAGGAAACCCTTTGATACCTGGGTATCCCCTTTTCATCTCCATTTCAGGGGAGAGAAACTCACGTTCGTTCAGAGACTTTGGCAGCGGTCCTTGATAGCCGTCGCTTTCTTATGGCGGCTGGCGAGAGATAATATTATGTTTTATGCAGGGGACTTTCTTGTGTTTGTTATCTTCTGATGTCGACTCTAGACTAATATTATGCTACTCGAGATTACGCTTGTAAAAGCACAGCGACCGAACACATGCGAAAAAATGCGATGCCTGGTGGCTGGGTTAGCGTCTCTTTTAGACTATATAACTTGAAGAGATTTTTCGTTCAGTACACTCGTACATTTTTCCTGCCCGTAGATGACCAAGTGAGACAAAGGCAGTTGTTGGCACAAAACTAGATTGTGTTGCCTATTCTCGTCATCTCGGGGTAAGTTGACATTTTGTAATATAGTTCATGTTAGCTTTAAGATATATATAACTGATAGCAGTGTGACTTGAATTACTTTAGGTGATTTCTCCCTGGTAATTAATTCAGTGATAATGTAGCGCCGTCTACCGCCTAAGTAAACAGGTGCTTAAGCTGTTAGGTGTCTCCTGGTGTTATTGTTTACAATGGGTTGATTGTAAACTTGCGCTAACAGATACTTACTAGTCGAACAACCTCATAGTCTGTTCAGTGCTTACCATGGGTTAAATTACTTAAAAGGATTTATCTCTGGGTGTAGTTTATGGATCGGGGCAGAACAGTTGGTTTTGTTCCCTTGATGTGTTTGTAATTGTTAAATTGTTGTGATTTTGCTGCATTTCCTTTTTTTGTGTGTGTGTGTCTGCTAATACACTTGATATATATTTTCTACTTTCAAGAATTTAATAAATTTTAACCTTTTGTTACTGCGCTGTTCATGACCTTTCTCCATACATATTTAGCTCTTACCATATTCTCTATCTATCTGTCTGAGAGAAAGAAGAGAGAGCGGATGATTCATAAGACTATAAGCGAGTGTGGGCTTGGCAAGAGAGATAGCTGTAACAGCCCTCCTTCAAGGTTGTCATACACTCACCCTATTTTCACACATTATCTGTGTTTTCTCTATAAATGTGACAGTTCACTTACTTTGTCGATTTCACTAAAATTGTCAAACTCGACAAATATTTCTAAAAACTCACAGGCTCGTGACAGTAGTCATTTCTCTGTAATCGCCCGGGGTAAGTGACTTAGAGGACATACTGAAAAACACAGGGACATGAGGGCTGGAGACATAATTTTTTTTCTTTAATAAAGTTTTTCCTCGTTGTGGCGAGGCGCGTCCCGTTCAACCTAGTCGGTTATATTAGGGCGCATGTCCAAATATCAAAGACCCTTAGGTCTGAGGTCATTACGTTAAGACAGAAATGAAAATCACGAGGAAGACATGGGAAGACATTAAGCTGATGGCACGCGACAGGCGGACTTTGCATGCGTTAGTTGAAGGCCTATGCTCATTGGTGTCAATCAATCAATACCCTTTAGCTCCCCGTGGAGCTTAGGTCTCCCTGTCCTGTGCCATCCGCTCAAGTTCTTTCCATGTTTTCCTCATCATTTTCACCTCTCTTCTCCATGTGTTTTTTGGTCTAACTCTGCCTCTCTTTCCCTGTGGATTCCAGAACAAGGACTGCCTTGTAATGCTATCAACGGGTTTCCTCAATGTGTGTCCTATCCATCGCCAGCGTCTTCTTGCTCACTGGAGTGCTAAATGGTAATGAATGAATAAATAAATGAATGACCAATGTGTGAAGTTTGAAAATGTAATACGTATGCGTGGCTTTTCAATTAAAATTGTCATCGCCATTAGAGATTAGTGCAAAATGGCGTAATAATGTTATGGATACTTCAAATTAACATAATATGACGTAATCAGCCAGTACTCATCTTCACCAAATTTTTGTTTCTCCATTGTGTGCATGTTATACCATCTTTCTATATTTTCATTGTCGTTTCTATCTTTTCTTCTACATTTTATTTCATTGCAGACCATTAGAAAGGGGAAGGCGACACGTAGTGCATGCAAGTCCATTGTCTTTCACAACGCAGACCAAAGTAGCCTTTCATGTCTCTAGTTCTCTTCTCCGTGTGTTCCTTCATCTCCCTTTACCTCTCTTACCCCTGGGGTTCCGGTACAAGTACTGTCTGATAATGATATCAGCGGGTTTCCTCAATGTGGGTCTTATCTATCTCCAGCGCCTTCTTCTCATCCCTTCTTTCACTGGTACTTGTTTGATTCTTGTCATCAGCTCCAACAGTTTATATTGCTGCCATATGTATGATATATGGTATGTGTATGAGTCTACATCATGTAGTGGCGTCTCTTTAAGCGTAATATTTTTATAATTTTCTTCATTTATTCTCATTATCTTTGTTTTCTCCTTATGTATTTTCAGACCCACTTGCTGTGATCTTTCATCAAGTATTTTTATTTTGCCTTGCATCTGATTACGGTTATGGGATAGAACATGCATGTTGTCGGCAAAATCTAGATCGTCAAGTTCTTTGGTCAAAGTCCACTGGATTCCATTTCTAATGGGCGAAGTCGTTGTTTTTATTACTCAATCTACTGCTAGTGTGATAAGTTGCCTCTCATTTTCCTGTCAACCTACCTGTCTGTTGCTGTCATTTTTGACGGTGTGAAAGACACCAACCTAATTTATGTTTGGTTTAATGTGATCAAATAGAGATAAAGGTTTATTATCTTTCTGTGACAGGTTTGACTGGTGATTATCTTCCCCTGTCTTATGTTGTCCTGTCTCAGGCAATGTCTTATAGTTGACATGTCTTAAGTCTATTTATAGGACCATATACGGAGTATCTTTACCACCCGTTTGGGCGGAAACGCCTGGTCTGGTTTAGCCTCGATCTGGTCTATGCTCTTTGGGCATGCGCAGGTCTTGGCGCAAAGACCGAGAGACTTTGTTTCAAGCAGAGTGTACCTGAAGCTTAGAACGGATGTACCGATCCGTAGATTTCTCTCTGCCAAGTTTCGATAGGGATTTGGAAATTCTGGGAATGACTGATTTGTCATTCTTCCTTCCCTGAGTGATTCTTTATGCCAGTATTGGCTGTGTTGTGTTACCTTAGAGTGTAAGGATTCTTTGAGAAGGTAACTGAAACATTATTCGATCTTTTTCGTCTCGATTAGATCTTAAAGGTACATTTAATGCTGATGGCGACATAGTGAGCGAAGCTCACGAGGAGTTAATATACTGTACCCCAGTATGGCTACATGTTTGAAAGACTAGGTCTAAGTTGACCTGTTATACGTATAAGCCTAAGAATCAACTTTATGGATCCGCAATGCAGGCGGAATATTGTTTGGCAGAAATATATTTATTCTCAGAAGTTTATGTAAACTGAGAGTCACCTGATTATCGAGGCCCGCGACCTGCGGCCTGATTTCGTCGTCATTAAATTGGTCCGTGTTTACGGCCAATCATCTTCACCAGAATGAAGTACCTGGCATGTGAGGCCAGAATGAAGACTTTGGCGAGTTGTAGGACAATAGCATTGACTTTGTTAAATAACTGATATCGCCCGTACTAGGCAATATATTTGCTAGGGCTTACCTGACGGGGCTCAGTCAGGGATTAGAGCTATTGCATGAACAGTAATTATTGGTCAAGGCATTGTTACATGTCTAAGCTGTTCGGGATCTGTGATGCCTGATGTTAACCTTCATAACTACACATATAATGTCCATGATCTAGTACTATTGACTGTTTCGTCCATCATCATATTATCGTACGTCACGAATAAATATTGTAAACGTCAGCAGCATTCCCTACTTCACTGACTTCTACTTGTGGTTGTGTGAGTTAATGTGAAGACGTCCAAGAGCCTATACGGCCTTCGTGTTACCAGCACTATTATCCACTCACCTACACGATCAACCACATCCTATACAAGCACTACACGTCTGTGTTTACATGTATGCTGATACTATGAGTGTCTCTACTATACCTTGGCGGCACCTCATGCCGGTGACCTAGATTACGCCGCATCATTGTGACACGCCCACTCTGCCATCTTTACAACACACGAACACAAACGGGCAGTTATACATCTGGAGCGAATAGAACGTTACATCTCTACATCTCCAGCCTTAAACAGACAGTAAACAGACTTTTACACTGTCAAAACGCGTATTTCATATCTCTGATTTTTGTCAACGCCCTCGTCTACTTTTCTTGGCATTTTAACATGTATTCGCGCATTTATGCGTGCCAATTCCCATTTAGACAGCCCCTGGAGGTTAATCCTCTCAACTAAATTTGTATTTCGTCTCCACTAGCCGACCAAACTCTGTGTTGTTGACCAAGACCCTACTCCACCTCCACGTGGTGGTCCTGGAAACAGGCTGCATCACTGCATTCTGGCTGAGAGAGTAGGGATCGAAGAGGGAAGGCAAACCCGGTCCCCAAAAAATGCCGTGCTGAAGTCGGATGTGCCGGCCGAAAGGCGCAGATATCGCAGCTCCGCTGTAAACAGACACAACGCAACCAACGTCCTTTTCAGGACGAATGAGGAAGAAGAAGAAGAAGGTCGGCATGTCTCCTCAAATGTCTTTTTAATTAGACGGGAGAAGTCGAGCAGCGATAGCTGGGTGCCTTGCCATGTCCCCGGAGCGGCTTGGTTCTAGGACTCTTTACGGACCCTATCGCTTCTCAAAACTCTCCGTCAAACAAGAGACCTTAATTCTTGTATCCTGTCGCATGGGGGAAACTCGTCGGTTCCCTGGTGTCTTTGTCGCGGACAGCCCCACCAACTTTTTGTGGCCACCTGCATGCATGATGACAGAGATCAGAGGCTCTTAGTGGGACCATTTTCCCAACACAAGAGAATCATAAAAACCATCCTATTTACTAGTAGCAACAAACCTCAACTGCCATGTGAAGTGAATACTCAAAGTCATTGAAATTCAATCACGAAAAAATCAACGGATACTTTTTCTGTTAGAAAACTAACGGATACTTTTTCTGTTTTAGACACGACAGCCGGTTCAATGACACACAAGTCAAGGAGCAAAAACACCGCTTTAAGTCGGGATCAAGTAAAAAGCAACATCACCTAGTACTCTACGCAGTCACGCATTCATAATGAGTGTTTACTACAGCTGTGCTGCCCTTCGCGTTATAGGGAGCTTGCTCCTAGTAGCACAGCCGGGTACTTAATCGCATAGTGACTATACCCTTTAGGGCCCAGATCTCACATGGCTCTAAAAGTCTAGTGTGTTAGGCCAGTGCTCCGCAACCAGTGTGCCGAGACACCAAACAGGATAACCATTTAACTGTAAAGAAAATTATACGTTACGGACAAGTATTACCACAGAATCTCACACGTATAATTTTACGAATAAGAAGTTGAGTTATCATCATACACCAATCCATCACACACACACAAAATTACAGATCGTTGTCTTATGATTGCATTGAATTTTAAAATATTTGCCATACCCTCCTGTTTAAATAGTATACTCGACAGTGTGCCACGGAATTTTGAAATGCACTTTAAGTGTACCGCGAAGGGAAAAGGGTTGCGGAGCACTGTGTAGTTACGCTAACGTTTGTGAATATATATATATACATATATATATATATATATATACATATATATATATATATATATATATATATATATATATATATATATATATATATATATATATATATATATATAATTGTCTCTGGCCTACTCGCCAGACAACTTCAGTAACCAGTCTGTGATCGACCGGAGAAGAGTAAGCCTGCAGAAGCTGTAATTCTTCGTCAGGCAACTCCCCCAACAGAAACAGAGTTATTTCAGAGAGCGAGGATAGTAGACATTTTCACAAAGGGTTACATACGTTGATTGGACTTGTTGTATTTGTTGTTGTTCACCATCTAGAAAGCTTAACCTTCGCTGCCAACTCGACCAGACAACTCCGTAGACAATTCCTTGTACATGTCCCTCATGTGGAAGTGTTTCCCTGTCCAGTGCCGTGACTCTGTGTGCACTGTTTGTTCATTTTCATTCTCTTTTTATGAAACAAATTTTTGTTTTTCGTACGTGATGCCATAAGGCTTACATAAGGCTCTGCACTGCACTAAATTGGCAGTCCAATTTAATGCCTTTTACCTTTCTTTTCTTTTTCATTCACCCCACGACAGCTAGTAAAAAGAAAAATTGAGACAAGAGGCATCCCTGTAGCACTCCAGTTCTTATTCCAATCGGTTCTGTAAGTTGTCCTTCATGAAGAACTCTGCATACCATGTCTTCATATGTTTTATTTATTACGTTAATGATCTTCCTTAATGGCTCATCAATTTCCAAAGTGATTCTCTGTTACATTATCAAATGTCTTTTCATAATCCACAAATCCAATGTAAGGAGATGTTCTGTACTAGACTTTGTTCTATTATCGTTCTCAATGAATGAGTGACCAATGTCAAAAGTTAGAACATTTAGTACGTCTCAAATAAAATTTTCATCTCACCTAATTAGAGATTAGTGCACAATGTCGTAATCATTTTATGCGTACTTTTATAAACATTTTATTATTAACATAACATGACGTAATCAGCCAGAACTCATCTTCGCCTAAATTTTGTTTCTCCAATGTATGGATGTTGCTTTTTCTATCTGTCTATCTGTGAATTGTCGTTTGTACCTTTTCTATTACTTTTTATTTCATTATCAGACCATGAGTCCGTGTAAGGAAATCTCAAGAGACGCGTAGCCCATGCAAGTTCATGGTCTTCCATGGTGCAGACAAAAGTAGCCTTTTATGCCGTTCGTATCATTAGCGAAAAAAATCAATTCTTGAAGACGCTTTATTTGAATGACATATAGTGGAGGAAAAAAAATGGACAAGAAACGATCGATCGAGTGTTTAAACTTGTAGAAGATAAATTCAATCCTCAAGTGCGCATGGGTAAAGCTTATGATAATGGATCTAATATGGCCGGAAAACTACAAGGATGTATATGCCATCATCATCTTCATCGTCATCATCATCACCATCATCATCTTCATCGTCATCACCATCACCATCCTCATTTTCCGTTGCTGTCCTTGCATATCAGCTGGTCTCATTCAGGAAGCCTGCTGTACCAAGCAGTCACAGGATCCTGCAGCGGGGGTTTCAGTGACAATTTGTTTATATTTTCATAATAGTCGACTTGCACGAGCTGCCCGAGGGTGTAGTTGTCCGATTCTTTCTTTGTCTCTTCAGAGACCCTCGGGAAGTACACGGGACATATTTTATTATATTGAAACTCAATTCAAGCTGCATTTTTTTGTTTTCTTAGGTATAAGAACCTCAAACTAAACTATGCAGATTTATGTAAGGCGTATTTCATAAAACTACAATTTTTCAGTAGCAGACCACAATGATAGTAATATCGAAGAAAGATCTTTCTGTTTCATTCATTCATTTAGTAAACTTCAGCGCCGCAAGGAGCATAGGCCTTCAACAAACACATGCCATGTCCTCCGGTCATGTATCATCAGGTCAAGGTCGTTATATGTCTTCCTCGTGACTTTCCTTCCTATTTCCAGCTCTCTTCGCCATTGGCTTTTCTGTCTACTACTTCTCCTGCACTAAGGGCTGCTTGGTAATGCTATCAACAGGTTATGTCCTATCCATTGTCAGCGTCATTTTCTCATCTCTTGTTCTCTGCTTGGCATGCTCAAAAGCTAGATGACCCGCATGGACTCATGAGGGTATCAAAACTAGTTGTACAGCTTCTAAAAAGGTAGTCTCATAGCCTATACTGCCATAGGGGAGTGAAGTGTTAGAGATGTCACCATACTAGGTACAGCTTTGGGAGGTAGGGTAACCAGTTCCCGTCTTCGCTGCCTTTGCCTTCCTTAACTTATGAGCAGAGTCAGGTACCCATTTACGGCTGGGTAGACTTGAGCGTGACGCCATCGTGTTTCAAACCCTGTACCTATGCGCGAGAGGCCAGTGCTCTAACCATTGTGCCAGTCGGACGCTCGTACAGCTTTTAGATGCAGAAAAAAAGCTGTGAATGAGCTAGTCTCTAACCCTGCCTATACCGACTCGAGACGAACAAAACTTTATTCGAAAGTTAGGCCTATATGTCAAATGTAAATGTCATTAGATGTCATTTTTGTGGATTATATTTCTCCCAATTCTTCCATAAACTAATACGAAATTTGAAGCTAGAAAAGTTACACCTGGTACTCCATTATTAAAAATATTGTCAAGGAAGTTAGAGACTTTCGAACGATAGGGTATTGACTGAGTCCAGATAGTATCGCATAATTCTGGCGTTCCGTGGACAGTCTTCATCAGCCCCTAGTTACTTAATTACTCAGATGCTGCGCAGCATTATAAGTTAGTAAATTTTTATTTTTATTTTTTTTTTTGGGGGGGGGGGGGGGGGGGGGTCGGGGGGGGGGGGGGGCTAAGACGCGTCAACAGTGAGAAATGCAGTTAGCGACCCATAGCTAGACTACTCCACCTCCAAGTGGTGGTCCTGGAAACAGGTTGCATCACTGCAGTCTGGCTGAGTGAGTAAGCATCGAAGAGGGAAGGCTAACCCGGTCCCAAAAATGCCGTGCTGAAGTCGGATGTGTCGGCCGAAAGGCGCAAATATCGCAGCTTCGCTGTAAATGGACACAACGCAACCAACGTCCTTTTCAGGATGAACGAAGAAGAAGAAGAAGAGTAAGTTTTCTTTATTTAATTAATGATTTATGCTATTCAATCAGATTTTGTGATTCAGCATGAGTCACTGAGGAAAATGGCTTCCTTGGTTTTTCCGTTCATTACTCTGACGTTGAAGATATACAATTTGCAGCTAGACAGCTTCAGAAGCCGTGCTTCCAACAAGTCTCACAAGATCTGTTTGATATCCTTCAAGAAACACTTGAGAGCTTGGATGTCTGCTATGTTTCCAATATTACAAAATACTCAGTGCATCTTATTCTATTTTTTCCTGTATCCGGTGTCTAAGCTTTGACTAGTGTTTTAATGTACGATACAAAGTAGAATTCGACGAATAGTCTAAAACAAGTGAATGGACTTCTCAAATTTAAAATTAACTTTGTCTTAACATGGAAATCAGATTTTTCTGGGCCTTTTAATAACGTGAAAGGGAATTGCAAGTATATATCTGTGGTTGTTTATATGTGTCTCTGTGTGTGTGCGCGCGTGTGCGTATATGTGTGTAAAGAAAGAAAGAAAAATAGAAAGAAAGAAAGTCCATAACAACTGATCATTGGGTCACCATATACAACCGAGGCTCACCAAGTAGACGTCACTTTTGTCTATTGATTTTTAATCTGTGTAGTTCCGCAACTTGTAGATTTCTTAATTCTTTTGTGTTATCAATTCTCTTTTTTTAACTGTCTGCCCCGACTTCTTTTGCCTGGCACTGCACCAAATCTTTGGCTATAGCCCATCGGGTGAGTGTATTATGAAAGGCCTTCTTTAGTTTATGTCGTGAAGTGAATCCGTATGACAACACGCTCAAATTCCCCGCTCAAAACAAACTAACTAACGTATTTTTAAATCTATAAATAACTACAGTATTTGAAATTTGTCTGAGGGCTAGTCAAATTTACCGCCAACAATTTATCTAGCGGATTTGAATTTTTCTAAGAAACAAGTCAAAAATTTACTACCCACCCCAATATTTATCGAAGAGCATAGTACAAAATTAACAACCAATCAAATCGTTCCCTCCTTTTGTGTAGGGACAAGAAAATTTGGTTGAAGTGGAAGTAATGCCTATTTTGTGTTTTTTGACCGAACTTAGATAATTTAATCTTGATAACTAAAGATAATAAAAATGAAAAGGATATCTTGAATTATAGCGCTGATATTGCTTAACACATAAACATAAAGGTTCCCTCATAATAAAAGTATCTTAACTTAGTAAAATTTAATTTAGTGATATTTTTACATCAGGGTAAGGTCACATTTAATTATTTAAAAATTACCCAGATGAAAATGCAAAGGAATAACTAAAGGAAAACTGTATAGAACGATAGAGAGAAATTGGCCGTTTAATTATCACTCTTAATAATTAAAATCGGTCCATAAATAACTAAAATGTATAATAATAATAAATTTGGGCAGATTAGACAAACACACTTAGACCCGCTCGGGTTTATAGTTTCAAAAATAGTTAACTTTTTAACTCGTCTTCTGATTGGTTGGGTGTAGTTTGATAAAAATTAACAACTTCTTGTAAATTCCGCTATTAAACCATAAGCTTCCATGCCGAGCTGACATATACTGAAAGAGACAAAAGGTCAAGCCTTTGCCGACTGTACTGCGAGCTCAGTGCTAGAGCCTTTTTCTGCCTGTCAGCTTGTGTGTGTGAATATTCTTTACTTGAAGGTAAGACAGATAACTTTGTTTGCCTATTTTATTAACCTAAGTAACAGGCTGTGTGTGCCATATTTTTTTTCGATACTGCCGCCGGGAGATGTGTAGTGTCACGACGACCTAAGTAGGAATGTGCCTATAGCAGGCTTATTCGGAGTGAAAAATGTGTAAAATGTTTGCCAATTGGCCTTACAAATTTGCGACTGTAAGTGCAGTATTAATAAATTGGTATTGGCTTTTGGAGTGACACATTGTTCAAATATTATATGAAAACATGTAGGGAATGTTAGAATAAAGTAATCAACAGGTCGCAGGCTATTGTACACACCATGATTATTGTATGGAAGACAAACAATGTATGAGGGACATTGGCTTTGAATCAACACTGAAGAAGAGTGATTACACGAAACTGATTGTAGAAAAGACACCCCCCAGGCCCTCTAA
>JAMPIV010002894.1:0-34729 GCA_024509875.1 Oreohelix idahoensis
GTTTAGTTTTGTCATGCTCCCACTTTCTTCATAGTTTTGTTTTGTCATTCTCTCACTTTCTTCATTGTTTAGTTTTGTCATTCTCCCACTTTCTTCATAATTTAGATTTGTCATTCTGCCTCTTTCTTCATATTTTAGTTTTGCCATTATTTCGTGTTTTAAATAGTTTACTTGTGTTATTCTGTTCCGTTCTTCATAGTATAGTCCAATCATAATTTCACGTCTTTCACTTTTTAATTCAGTCGTACTGTCTTCAGGTTGTAGTTCAATCATACTTTCTTCAGGTTTTACTTCAATCATACTTTCTTCAGGTTTTAGTTCAATCATACTTCCTTCAGGTTTTAGTTCAATCATACTTTCTTCAGGTTTTAGTTCAATCATACTTCCTTCAGGTTTTAGTTCAATCATACTTTCTTCAGGTTTTAGTTCAATCATACTTCCTTCAGGTTTTAGTTCAATCATACTTTCTTAAAGTTGTGTTCAATCATACTTTAACATTCTACATAGTTTAATTCAATCATACTTTCACATTCTTCATATTTTAGCTCAGTCATTCTTCAACTATGATATTTAAGTTCAGTCATACTTTCTTCAGATTTTAGCTCAACCATATTTTATGTTCTTCCGAGTTTAATTCAATCATACTTTCACGTCTTTAACTCATTTTCATCATCATCACCTTTCATGCTCCCCAAGGAGCATAGGCCTTCAATAAACGTATATCAAGTCTTCCTGTCCCGTGCCATCCCCTCAAGATCTCTCTATATCTTCTTCATCTCTTCTATGTCTATCTCCAGTTCTCTACTCCATGTGTTCCTTGTTCTCTCTCTCTCTCTCTTACCCTTGGGATTCTTGGGGATACAAGGACTGCCTTGTAATGCTATCAAAAGGTTTGCTCAATACGTGTCCTATCCATCTCCATCGTCTTCTTCTCATCTCTTGCTCCACTGGTGCTTGTCTGGTTCTTGTCATCAGTTTCATATTAGTGATCTTGTTTGTTGAAGTTTTTGTGGTTTAACATTGTCTACAGGATGTCCCATGCCCAAGACTCCTTGGACGCTTCTTACGACATACATGTTAGTGTACAGTGTTACTATTCATTGCTTCCCTGTCGGACCCCGGTAACACACGGCTGCTTGCATTTTTTAGACCAATCTTTTTTGTAAATTAAAAATATACATCCGGCACCATGAAAGTATATTGGGAAGAAATGCGCGTTATTTCAACGGGCGCGCAGTTTAGTTCTGAACTCAAAAAAAAAAATGCGCCATGAAAAAGAATGCAAACTTGGTTGGGAAAAGACAGATATCGTTACAGATAAAACAATTAGTATAGTTACATTTGTAAGCTTCTGCTTTGTGTCCCCTGTCACGGGATTTGCCTCCCTTGCTCACAGTAGTGGTCCACCAGTGGCCAAAACTCAAGAATTAACAACGTACATATATCTCACAAAATTATACTATACACTTTAGGATAATGTGATGTAATCATCACTTCTCACTACTCCATTCGGAGTCTGAGGTCACCTCTGCTGACGGTTTTCCGTACGACTAGCAAGAAGCAATCACCAGTGCTTGTTGTAGTGGTTTTTGAATGTACTATTTTCATATGCTGAGGTTGCCAGCCTCCTATGACTGGTATAACCACTTAGCAAGTAAAGACATGTCACAATTCACATTTTAAACTTCAAATATGACAGTAATACTTCCGATTGTACTTTTACAAACTCACAAACACATCGGTGAACTTATTTCCTGGCTTATACCTTCCGCCCATATTGTCTCCTCTGACAGGTTATCTGTAATATTGATACAGAGATGGTCCAGCGGAAACGATTACATTTTATCACATGTGTTTACGCGTACATTCATCAGACGGATTTATTAAACAGCCAATCTGGCTTTCTTTCCATTGATCGTGCTCGACCACCTTGTGTCAACAAAGATCGTCTCTATTAAAGGTGGCTGGACGTCCTAAGTGATAAAAGTATTATCCGCTGACCTGTCTAATTAGCCTTGTATTACTACTATTCACCGGGCGAAATGTAAACAAATCTAGGGAGTTGTCAGAGCAAAACATCTAAGTGCATAAAATATGCCAAATAATAGGACGATCGGTGAGGAGAATGAAGAAATGAAGTGACACTGCGGAAAGAACGAAAGTAATGAAAAGTGCGCAACTGATTTCGTCACAAAGCAAAGGTGTGGCTTGTTCGAGCCCACAGCTGGTTTGATCCAGCGAAATTCCTGTTATAAGTCTTTTTGGCTTTATGGCTGTAATTATATGTAGATATATATAAAAGATTCTCGATCATACATGTGCTCGCATGCCTATAATAACTGAATCAACTTTGGGTTTGTTAAATAAAATATCACAAATTTAATAATCAATTAGTCTTTAACAAGTTAAAAGAAACATGGATAAAGATTTTTTTTTTGCAAGGGGGGGGGGGGGGGTTTAAGAAATTGTTTTCATAGAGATTTAACTGGGGAGAGTTGGTTATTGTCCGTTGCTTTCGCCTAAAACAAACCTCATTTGCAGAGGACTGCAATGGTTGGTTGTCGAGTCTTTCGTGATGAGGGCTCTTCTCTAGAGGCGTCTAGACGAACTCCACTCCTAATGTCAATGTGGGTGTCTTCACAACGTGTCCACTGTAGGTAGTTGGTGTCGACCCCAGCTAGTGAATCACAAGATTGTGGCAAAGACTCTTACTTCAGACTGGTCTCTTGTAAGTGTAACTTCGTACCCCGAACCCATATAACTTGGGAACACAATCTCCTGGCACAGTAGAATGGACACAGCAACTTTGATTAGCTGCTTCGAACCTTTGGTCTGGGGTAGTTTCAGAATCCCTCTTTTGCTTCTGATTCCTTAAGTTTCCAGTCTTCATATTTAAAATTGCGGTTTCTCTTTTGAGTTATAAAGACGCCCAAATACTTCGATCTGTCACTTTTAATTTTGTAATTCTTTGTCTGATCCTTCTCTCTGGCTACTGGGAGTTGTCACTTGACGTTGTTGAATATGCAGTCTGATTTGTATCTCCAACTTTGCAAGGTTATATTCTCATTCTCATTCCACATTGGTATTTCAGACCAGCTTTACAATGAAAGCTAAAGTTTATTTCAGGCTCTCGATTTAGACCAATCCTGTCTCTTTAGATCTATGTGGGTCGGGGTGTTAAATCATTACTATCCCCCGCGTGTTTTAAATATCAATTTTAAAATTTAAACTCGTGACCTCTTTCAAATATGACAGAGATACTTCCGATTGCTTTTGTACAAACTCACAAACACGTCGGTGAACTTATTTCCTGACTAATACCTTTCCCAACATAATCTCCCCAGACGGGTTATCTGTATTATTGATACAGAGATGGTCCAGCGGAAGTATTACCTCATATCACCTGTGTTTACGTACATCTCCCAGACGGATTTCTTAGACAGACAATCTGGCTTTCTTTCCGTCGATCGCGCGAGACCACCTTGGGTCAACAATGACCGTCTCTATCAAACGCAGCTAGACGACTAAAGTAATAAAAGTATTATCCGCTGACCTGTCTAATTAACCTTGAAATACTGCGATTCACATGGTGAAACGTAAACAAGTCTGGGAGTGACTAGGCAAAAATGTAAGTGCATAAAATATGCCAAATAACAGGACGATGAGTGAGGAAAATGAAGAAATAAATCGGTAATGCAGGAGAGAAAGAAGAATGTAGAAGGACATACACAAATATCGTCACATCGCTTTTCACCTGTTTGATATTACTAAGTCATGGATCTTTTTTTTAATTATATCGATCAAAAGTAGAGCTAATATTTGCCTTGAGCTGATTGAATTAAAATGTATATTACTCTCAATGATGGGTGTAATTTCTCTTCTTGTTTAAACTCTAATGATCCGCCCTGCGATAATAAGTGAATATTTTGCGTTTGTGACATTCTGGCTAGTGTGATGTTTATCTGTGGGATCGATTACCGCGGTTCATGGCGTACAAGTAATGAGTTTCATCAATAATTTCAGCGAATCCGCGAAATATGTCGTTTTTTATGTCCATGAAAAGTTCGTCAAGTTAGCTCTTTTTATGTTCATGTAATAATTTTGAAAGTGAATGACCTTTGCTCGTAAGTGATAGTAGCAATTATAAGGGGATTTGTTGAGTATGCTTGAGAAAATTAAGTGTGTCAGTGCGCATGATATAATTATAAGTGGGAGTGCTTGCGATGAAAATACACGTTTTTCTTTTTTAGGAATGCTCATGGAAAACAAACATCATCATCATTGTTATAGCCTTTTAGTTCCCCAAGGAGCATAGGCCTTCAGCAAGCACATGCCAAGTCCGTGACATCATTTCCAAGTCTTTCCGTGTCTCTCTCACTCTGTTCATTTCTGTCTCCAGTATATTATTGGGGCCCGCAAGGGGAACAAAGAATAGTAACATTGTAACCTTCATGCATGTCGTAAAAACGACATAGAATGGTTGGTGTCACGGCTTGTCTCCCTTGCTCTGCCATAGTGGTCCACGAATGACCCGACAATTGAGTACAAACTTGAGTTCCTCCCCGAATTCAAATTGCTCCCGCTCAAAGCCCATGAGCATAAAATCTCAGACCTTCGAGTCACATGAAAGTATGTTTGGAGAGCGGAAGACGGCAAATGCATCATTGTCATATATACATACATACACACACACACACACATACATATATATATATACACATACTACTCGTCAAATGTCAAGGGCCACTTAGAAAAACCTTGGTTGAAACCATAAAACAAATCTGATATAAACGTAATTGGTATCAGTCAAAACAGTCAAAACGGCATTTAATGAATACCAAATAGACATGTCACGTAAAGAAATGGAAACACACATTCAAACGCAATGAAGCTGTGAAGTGTGTCACTCACCTTTTCAAAAGTCACACAATAGATATTGGACAAATAGACATTTACAAATCGGGTATGACCACCGTTTGCAGCAAGACATTCAAGACAGCATAGACGCATCGAGTCCACAGGAATCCGAAGTGTATCCTGAGAAACAGCTTGCCATTCCTGAAGCAGAAATGCAGTCAGCTGTGCAATATCCATTGGCAGGGGGTAATTTGTTGACAGTCTTCGAATAGAACATCCCAGAGGTGCTCAATCGGAGAAAAGTCAGGTGAATGAGCTGGCCACGCCATTCTGATGATCCAATGTTGCTGAATAAACTCATTCACCACACGAGCTCGATGGGGTCGAGCATTATCATCTTGGAGTATGGCATTACCGCTTATGGCCTCCAGAGCAGGCTGAACAATTGGTCTCAAGATTTCGTTCTGGTATCTTGGGCCGGTCATGTTGCCTTGGATGATGTAGAGTGGAGTCCTGCCGTGTCTGTAAAAGCCTCCCCAGACAATGACAGAGCCCCTACCATAACGATCCACCTCTCGAATTGTGTCATCAGTAAATCGCTCTCCTGGTCGTCTCCAAACTCAAATCCTGCCATCATTGAATGACACAGTGAAGCGAGATTCATCAGTGAAGAGAACTTGACTCCATTGTTGCCTTGTCCATCGGATGTGCTCGCGACACCAAGCAACACGGGTTCTGCGATGAGCAGGAGTTAGAGGGATTCTGGCTGCAGGACGTCGAGCAGCCAGTCCAAATTCATGTAAACGTCTGCGAATAGTGCTTTGACTGACATTAACGTTTACAGTTTGTCTCAGCTGACATCTTAGAGTAGAACAAGTCACTGTTCGATGGCGCAGGGCTGACAACAAGAGGTACCGGTCATCATGTCTATTGGTGCATCTAGGGCGACCTGGCCGGTGGCGATCCTCCACACTTCCTGTGGCCTGAAATCTCTCCAAAATTCTATGGATATTAGAGTGTGACACTGCAAGCCGTCAAGCAACCTCACGGACAGATAAACCACTTTCAACCCACGCTAAAGCCCTCATTCTCTGTAAAGTGTCAAGACTTCTTCTCGGTGGCTTGGTTTTTGCAAGTGATGAAACTACCCTAAGTCTGCTGATTGTAAAACTCTGTTCACGTAAAGTCGCCATTGCACGTGGAATGTTAATCAGCACGATTACTTCACCTGTTTGGTTGTACGGAAGTTTGAAAAAACATTAAAAATGTGAATTTATGGTCAGCAAACCGAATTGCACGTGATCACCATGGTTGTCGGTGAGTTGTTTTTATGCTTAACGTGCATAGAGGACTGTCAGAGGAAAATATTGCACCCATTTTTACTAAAAACTTCCTTCATTTAATCATTCTATGCGCTTATATAAAAGTGTATTGAAAATAATAGTGTGGCCCTTGACGTTTGACGAGTAGTATATATATATATATATGGAGATAGAGATAGTGGTGGTTTACGTGTCAGTTTATTTTACATGCTGAGGCGCTACCAGCCTCGTACACAAATTTACAGTAATAAGTATTTCAAACATGTAAAAGGTACATATAACTTAAGAAAAAATACATTTCAAGACTCACACTTTCAATGCGTATTTATCCAACCGCTTTTTGCACAGGCTGGCCGATAATAAGTACTGCAGCTGCTAAGGAGTCTATTATTTTGTTATTTAATTTAGCCTGTCGTATTCTTATTTAACGAATTGAGACTTTTGAGATGTGGATATATGGAAGAATGGGGCGCATCTCATGGAAAGAGAAGAAAACAAATAAGGAGGTCCTAGAAAATCTACGTATGAAAAGAGAGCTAATGAAGGAGATCAAAATTAGGCAGCTAAGATAATTTGGCCACATAAAAAGGCATAACACCTTTCAGAAGACCATAATGGAAGGGAAAGTTGAAGGCAAACGTGCAAGGGGAAGACATCTCTATAAATGGGAAGATAACATCAAGAGATGGACAGGAAAGATCTATCAGAGTGCACCATCAAGACAAGAGACATAAGACGTTGGATATCCATTACAGCCAACCTTCGTTGTGGAGATGGCAGCTGATGATGATTCTTATCAGTCTTGCTTAGTTTTCGGTCCTGCATCCTTCAGTAGTAAACAGACACAACGCTTCGCTGTAAACAGACACAACGCTTCGCTGTAAACAGACACAACGCTTCGCTGTAAACAGACACAACGCTTCGCTGTAAACAGACACAACGCTTCGCTGTAAACAGACACAACGCTTCGCTGTAAACAGACACAACGCTTCGCTGTAAACAGACACAACGCTTCGCTGTAAACAGACACAACGCTTCGCTGTAAACAGACACAACGCTTCGCTGTAAACAGACACAACGCTTCGCTGTAAACAGACACAACGCTTCGCTGTAAACAGACACAACGCTTCGCTGTAAACAGACACAACGCTTCGCTGTAAACAGACACAACGCTTCGCTGTAAACAGACACAACGCTTCGCTGTAAACAGACACAACGCTTCGCTGTAAACAGACACAACGCAACCAACGTCCTTATCGGGACGAACGAGGAAGAAGAAGAAGAGGAAGAAGTAGTAAAATCTTAAAGCGGTACCAATGTCTTCTTTGCAGTCTCCTGTTCACTGCTATGCTTCATATTATCTGCAATTTCGGAAAATATCCCTTTTGCTGTGCTGCAAAACACTCATGTTTACAACGACCTCATTGCAATTCGGAGCATTTTAAATGTGTGCATGCTGTGTATGCATTTATTAAATAAATACTTTTTGTGTCATGTTCAGATATACACTTCAAAGCATACTTGTAATTTTTATGCATTATGATAATCTGCTTTATAAAGTGAACTACTATATAATTATACGTAAGTATTAATATTTACAGGAACAAATCTTAAAATATTGTTGTTACATTTTTATATTCTAAAATTACTTGCTCAGTTTTTAAATTTTAGATTATAAATCACATACAATCTTTAACTTTATATTAAGATGCTAATTTCCCTTTAAACTTAAAAATTATCATAAAATTATTTCCCTTGGTGCACAACGTTTCTAGCCTAATTACGGCGATGTAATATTTAATTTTTGGTTTTTCAGATTTTTCTAGGGCATCATAAGACCTCTGCCATCAATGGTACCTATACCTTGTAGCGGTATGGCAGCTTGCGTACCCTGACAATCCCCAGAGCTATGCCAGTGGGAGTTTTACTCCTGGTAGGTTCAACCAAGCTGGACTGGTCTGTGTGGGTAGGGGTCAGACAGAAGCTGGTACCCTGGTCCTCCAGGTTGGGGGTTTTAGCATAGGGCCGACACCCCTGTCTATGTAAAAAAAAATCGCACGTTACGGAAACAACAATAAATGGAAAAACTTTGCTGCGGGATGGACATTCGGAGTCTGTGGCTCGTATGACTGTCAGTGGTGAAAGCCGAAAGGAAGCCACTGACATGAAAACGGATGTCCTGACCGCAAAACAGGATACAAGAATAGGTTTTTGGAATGTCAGGACAATGTACGAGACAGGTAAACTAAGACAGGTCACGGCAGAAATGAGAAACTATAGGTTACACATTCTAGGGATAAGCGAGAGCAGATGGACAGGGGCAGGAAAAGTTAAAACAGCAACAGGAGAAACAGTACTTTACTCTGGAAGAGAGGATGGACAGCACAATGAAGGCGTAGCCATTATTCTACAGAAAGGAATAGAAAGGACATTACTGGAATGGAAACCCATCAACAACAGACTGATAAGATTAAGATTGAGAGGGAGATTCACCAACACTACAATAATACAATGCTACGCACCAACGAATGATAGCGATGAGGAGGTCAAGGATGAATTCTATCATCAACTGCAGAAAGAAATGGAAGACACACCTAGATATGATCTTGTTATAGTAATGGGAGACCTCAATGCGAAAGTTGTTCACACAATACATATAATGAAAGAACAATGGGGAAATGCGGCAGCGGAAGAGCAAATAAAAATGGGGATAAACTAATAAGTTTCTGTAGCATTAACAACCTGGTCATTGGAGGAACACTCTTCCGACATAAAGAAATTCACAAATTAACATGGGAATCACCAAATGGTCGGGACAGAAACCAGATAGACCACATCATTGTTAACGGTAGATGGAGACATGCATTACAAAATGTGAAGGTAAGAAGAGGTGCAGATGTGGGAAGTGATCACCATTTAGTAGTAGCAAAACTGAAAGTGAAACTAAGAAGGGCTGCACCAACTGTAACTACACAGAAAAGGTTTGACATCAGCAAATTGAAGGACTCCCTTACCAGAAAAGCTTTTGCGGCCGACATAAAGAAACGATATCAATTTGCCAAAAGTCAGGAAAAGACATTGACTGATGATATAGACCAGAATTTCAACACCATTTCAACAATATACAAAGAAAGCAGCAAATCATGCTTGGGATTCCAGGAAAGGAAGAAGCAAGACTGGATAACACCAGAAACATTAAACATCATAACGATGAGAAAGGAAATGAAAAGAAAGAAAACAGAAGCGAAGTCCCCCAGGTTAAAGCAACTATATAGCGAACAGTACAGTCAGCTGGACAAGGAAGTTAAACGCCAAACCCGAGCCAACAAAAGGAATTTCCTAGACGATCTTGCAAGACAGGCAGAGGAGGCAGCACTGAGAAATGAACAAGGCACAGTATACAAAATAACTAAATTCATCAGGGGAAAACGAGGTGCAAACAATATTACATTAGTAAGAGATAAGCAAGGCAATCTCATCACGACAGCAGAGGGACAGGAAACAAGATGGGCAGAGCACTTCAGAGAAATTCTGAACAAGGAACCACCAGAGACACAACTGAATGTTCCTGAAGCTGAAAACGATCTAGATGTGAATACATACATTCCACGAAAAGAAGAAATCATCACAGCAATCAAAGGGTTAAAAAACGGCAAAGCTCCGGGCCATGATAACTTAAATGCAGAGCTATTTAAGACAGACCCTGAGCTAGCAGCAGAACTATTAGAACCACTATTTGCACAAGTCTGGAAAACGGGGACAACACCATCAGAGTGGAACAAAGGAATAATTGTCAAGTTGCCCAAGAAGGGAGATCTTGCAGACTGCAATAATTGGAGAGGAATCACTCTTCTCTCAGTTCCCAGCAAAATACTAGGCAGGATAATTATACAGAGAATTTCAAAGGCAGTAGACCACAAACTGAGGAAGGAACAAGCAGGATTTAGAAAGAATAGAAGATGTGTAGATCATATATTCACTCTCAGGAACATTATAGAGCAGTGCTCAGAATGGCATAGACAGCTTTACATTAATTTCGTTGATTTTGAAAAGGCTTTTGACAGCATACATAGGGACAGTTTATGGAAAATACTGAGGGCTTATGGAATTCCAAGCTGCATAGTGTCAATCATAAAAAGCCTCTATGCCAACTTTACGTGTAGTGTTGGGCAGAGCAACCTAACCTTTGAGGTGAAGACAGGAGTACGACATGGATGCCCCTTGTCAACCACTCTATTTTTAACAGTCATAGACTGGGTGATGCGCCAGACAACAGAGGGCAGTCCAAGAGGAATAAGATGGACTACATTTTATACACTGGAAGATCTGGAATATGCAGATGACATTGCACTACTAGCACATTCACATCAACACATCCATGAAAAAACGGATAGACTTAACAAGTTTAGCCAGCAGGTGGGCTTGAACATCAATTTAAAGAAGTCTGAGGTCATGACGCTGAATGTGAGCAACCCTGAGCCCATATCAGTAAGGAATCAGCAATTGGTACAGACAGATACCTTCACATACCTAGGAAGCATAGTAACACCAGACGGCGGGGCAGGCAAGACATCAACATCAGAATGAATAAGGCAAGAACAGCCTTCTTTAGCCTAAACAACATCTGGAAGTCCTCCCAATACAGCACAAGCACAAAATTAAGATTATATCAGAGCTGTGTGCTTCTCTATGGTGCGGAATGCTGGAGAGTTACAGAGAAGGAAATGTCGAAATTGTCCTCCTTTCACACAACATGCCTAAGAAAAATTCACCGAATCTTTTGGCCGAATACCATCACTAACCAAGATCTGCTTACTCGTAGCAAGCAAGAGGACATGCACACCATCATAGCTGGCAGACGCTGGAGCTGGGTTGGTCATGTCCTCAGAAAAGACCCCGATGCCATCACAAGAACAGCTATGCTTTGGACCCCTGAAGGAAAACGAAAGAGAGGCCAACCAAAAACAACCTGGCGAGGACTGTGGAGGCTGAGATGCAGGGAATGAACCAGAGTTGGGGCACTGTACGAAGGATGGCCACCGACCGAGCAAAGTGGAATCAATTTGTTGTTACCCTACAAGACGCCACTAGGCGTGATGGCCACTGACAGCTTTGACGGTCGGCGGCTAAGGATCAAAGAAGAAGAAGATCATAAGACCTATCAGCATGTTATATAGGTAGCCTAGAAGTGGTCAAACAATTTCGCGCGGGCAGATGGACTGAAAATATATATTATTATATATAATAAGATATAAATAAGGTTTACTCAGACACAGGAATGTTTTTTATTTGAGCCGTGAGGGCTAAAAGTATCCCATGCGGAAAATTAAAAGTTTTTCATTAAGATCTGACCGAGTTTTGTTAATCGAGGAACAGGATCTAATCGTAATGACGTGTATGTCAACGGCACGCTAGAGGTTCAAGCTAATTAATGGCTACAGGCGTGGTGGCCCTCTGAGAGATGTCATAAAGATGTTGACAAAAACGGGTAGCAAGTCGTTTATCGGTTTTGCCAATGTAAGTTCGACTACAACGTTTGCTTACAATGATCTATACAAGTAGAGTTTTGCCACTTCTATGTTTTTCCATCTAGATCTTCGTCTTTTTTTTCTGTTTTCTTTTCTTTATTTTTTTGCCATCTTTGTTTCTAGGTTTTTCTTTTTAATTTTGAAATATTACGAGTTTTCTTTTTTCAATAAATCTTGGGAAAAATAAATATGCCATTAAGCCACAACATGAGGCAGTTGTGGATAGGTTGAGTGCTAAGAAGGCATATTGACTAGTAGCCCACTTAAGTCAATACTGACTATGGGAATGTGCCCCTGAGGTGATAGCACTCAGCTGCGTGTTTGCCTGTTGTTCTTTTCGTCGAATTCTTTTCTCTTTTGCTTGTTGTTAGAGTTTTTCTTTCACCCAATCTCAGGTAGCGCCACTTGGTGCGATCGGCAGCTTCATATTCACAGGTTGCTGGAATTATGCCCAGTGCCTTCATATCTCTTGTGCACACATCTTTGAACCTCGGCTGCGTTCGCCCGACTGTTCTTTTGCCATCTGCCAGATGTCTGTGGAAGATATCTTTGGGAATGCGACCATCTTCCATGCGGCGGACATTGCCAATATAGTATATGACAATAAATGAAGAGGCTGCTGTAAAACTGGTAATTAAACAAATATATAAAGTAAAAAAATGAAATGGTATGAAATCTTCTTCTTCCTCGTTCGTCCTGAAAAGGACGTTGGTTACGTTGTGTCTGTTTACACCGGAGCTGCGATATCTGCGCCTTTCGGCCGGCACATCCGACTTCAGCATGGCATTTTTTGGGACCGGGTTTGCCTTCCCTCTTCGTCCCTACTCTCTCAGCCAGACTGCAGTGATGCAGCCTGTTTCCAGGACCACCACGTGGAGGTGGAGTAGGGTCTTGGTCAGCTCTGGTTCGCTGACCCTGACGTCAGCAATCAAGCTACGAGTCGCTGACTGCATTCTCTATTGCTGCGTCTTTGGGTCCCAAATGGTATGAAATAAGTTTTACAAGTTAACGGTACACAGGAAACACGGGACGTTTCGGGTTTTACCCTTCGTCAGCCACAGTTACAAACAGGTGATAAGGACAAGAATTACGTATAGGTACTACAAAAACATACGATGATGAGAAACATACACCAAATGAGCGATACAAGCAGATGGAAATGTAAAGAACAACGGTAATGAGCGAAAAAAGAACAATAACAATGCAAGAAAATCCACTTCTTTAGACGCATTTGGGCAAGTCACCCTCAGTATTTTATTGAGGATCTAGCTAAGACAATTATGCTTGTTTTAGTAATTTTGTTTTGTACTTGTTTTAGTTGTTTTGTATTGCATTTGTTTTAGTAGTTTTGTTTTGTACTTGTTTTAGTAGTTTTGTTTTGTACTTGTTTTAGTAGTTTTGTTTTGTACTTGTTTTAGTAGTTTTGTTTTGTACTTGTTTTAGTAGTTTTGTTTTGTACTTGTTTTAGTAGTTTTGTTTTAGTAGTTTTGTTTTGTACTTGTTTTAGTAGTTTTGTTTTGTACTTGTTTTAGTAGTTTTGTTTTGTACTTGTTTTAGTAGTTTTGTTTTGTACTTGTTTTAGTAGTTTTGTTTTGTACTTGTTTTAGTAGTTTTGTTTTGTACTTGTTTTAGTTGTTTTGTATTGTACTTGTTTTAGTTGTTTTGTATTGTACTTGTTTTAGTAGTTTTGTATTGTACTTGTTTTAGTTGTTTTGTTTTGTACTTGTTTTAGTAGTTTTGTTTTGTACTTGTTTTAGTAGTTTTGTTTTGTACTTGTTTTAGTAGTTTTGTTTTGTACTTGTTTTAGTAGTTTTGTTTTGTACTTGTTTTAGTAGTTTTGTTTTGTACTTGTTTTAGTAGTTTTGTTTTGTACTTGTTTTAGTAGTTTTGTTTTGTACTTGTTTTAGTAGTTTTGTATTGTACTTGTTTTAGTTGTTTTGTATTGTACTTGTTTTAGTTGTTTTGTATTGTACTTGTTTTAGTTGTTTTGTATTGTACTTGTTTTAGTTGTTTTGTATTGTACTTGTTTTAGTTGTTTTGTATTGTATTTGTTTAAGTAGTTTTTGTTCATTCTTTTTTTCGTTTCGTTGATTATTTACTTTCTTGTTTCGATATTTCTTTCAGGTGTTACGATTTTCTTGCTTTATCATTGTTCTTTTTTCGCTCATCACCGTCGCTGTTTACATTTTCATCTGCTTGTATCGCTCATTTTGTGTATGTTTCTCATCATCGGACATTGCCATACAGGCCATCAATTATCAAAATCCTTGCTGTTATATACCTTGTATAATGTCTACCCAAATCATTTAAAGCAGATTGTAAGAATCACGCTGTCACAAACAAACAAACAAACAAAGCTAAGCAGTCTCAGAGCAGAAACTGCCATAGTAAAGTAAAGGGTTAGAAGCTTCACCACACTACGTTCAGCTTTATGATATGGGCGACCAGTTCCTTTCCTGGCTGTCTTTCTCTTCCCCAACTCAAGAGCGGAGTCAGGTACGCATTATTTTTAGCTGGGTACACTGTAACGTGATGCTACAAAGTTTCGAGCTCAGAACCCGATAACAATAGATCTAACCACTCTGCCTAATGTGGCAGAAAAGATGTGTTGAAAAATTTACCAAAAAAAAAAAAAGAAAGGTTGCACAACAAAGATGAACTTCATCAGTCTAGTAATAAGAGCTTATACATTTTTTTTAAAATATAGTTGTTTTAGTATGTAATTTTTTGCCTTATGTTGCGCTTGTGACAATGAGTTTTGTTAGTTTTTAAATTTTATTGTACATAATTTATATTGGAAGGATTAATGACTTTCTTTGAACTAACAAAGAAGCGCATATTTTGTTGTGAGAACGGCAAGCTATTTGTGAGAATTATTTACGTTAATATATAACGATAGCCTTAATTCTGTCCCCACGAAGTTAAATTACGTAATTATAAAATACACATGACCTTTCTCTAAACTGCATTTTTAACACACATTAAAAGAACGCGCAAGCCTTGAAAAAACATTTTCGTGCTACGTTTTCGGGAAAATACGGAAACAGCGCGCATTGCGTAAGAAAAACTCAATTGAACATTCATTAAAAGGGCACCCAGGGCTTTCGATTTTGTTATTGGTGCATTGACCATAAGTCATGATAAGTTTCACCACAAAAATTAAATGAAGTTAAAATGGAGTGGAAATAAATGAAATGATCACAGAAGAATCAGTGCCATCATCAGGATGTCCAGGAGAAAGTACACAACATAGTTTTTTGCCTTTATTTTTTGGCTGGTAACTTGCCCGCTTTCGTAATACTCTGTCCGTTAGCATCAAAGTGTGTCAGTGTTAGGACTTCGGTTTTATTTAAATACATTTATAACAACATTATGAAACGGGCAAGCAACCCACCAAAACATGGCGAGAAAAAATTACGTTGTGCTCTTTCTGTCTGCATGCCCTGATGACAGCACTAATTCTCTTGTGGTCATTTCCTTTATTTTCATTTTCTTTCAGAAGTAAATCAATGACATGCAAAGAGTGGCACGAAATCATAGAGGCTTCATCTATGATGAGTATTGATGCTTCGCTGGCACTACTTACTTACCTAGTCGTTCCCCTTCTATCGTGGGGTGTAGAGGTTTGCAAGAGAGAGCGCCATAATAACCTATCGGCGGTCTTCCTCATGACCTGGTTCCATTCTAGTCCTCGGTCTTTCAGAGATTGTCTAATGTTGTCCTCCCAGCGGACTCTGGATCGTCCTGGAGGTCTGGATCCCTGGCTCTTAGTTTCCCATGCTTGTAATGGTAGCCGATCTTATCATATTCTGCAGACATGGCCAAACCATCTTAGTTTGGACTGTTCTACTTGGGTCTGCAGGGGTTGGATTTTTAAGCCTTGACGTATTGTCTGGTTGTGGACCATGTATGTTCTTGTTACTTCAAACACCTTCCTCAGATGCCTCATTTCTGAGGTTGGCTTCTCTGGCTAATTAATATAATTATACGATAAGGATACTTGTTCAAGCCCGAAAAGTTTAATATAAATGGGGAAATTCCAGACATTTTGTCAAACAAACAAACGAAAATACTTTTATATTTCCCAGACATCAGCATGGAAAGGATGGGAACAATATGTGCGTGTTTTCAATGGGGCGTTTTTTCCAGACCGCAGTAAGCGCGTTTTTTTTTTTTTTCGTAATTTCCCGAAATTGCACAAGAAAAATACTCCAAGTTGGTGGAAGTTTGTTACGGGACGTGACCCTGAGACAATTAGAAACTGTAATTCGCTTTAAAAATAATTACCTTTTATGTCGTAAAGCATCAACATCCATTTAACAGGCACTTGCATATTTTTTATACGAAAGGTTTTAGTTTGAGAATGACCCTTTCATTATAATGTCTCCTGATGTGTCCAGACTCGCACATTTCACTATTATTCTGATGGCAGCAAAAACACGCTGCAACAGATGTCTGCTTTTGTCTCTGGTTTCTGAGTTCCCAAACTTTCAATCAATCGGGCCAGTTTATTGGAACTTTGAGCTCTTTCTGCAAACCGTTTCATTTTTTGTAGTAGTTTTTTTGGACCAATGTTCTTCTCGAACCCGTTTGTCCAATAGGCAGGCGTTTATTGTGTCAGCCTTTATTTCTCCGTCTCTCTATTTCACTTGCGATGTTGCAGTGTCTCTCCTTTATATTTATTCACCTGTTTTTAGGTGTTTACTACATTTCTTTGTAGCACGCCACTTTCAACCACCTACTATATTCATGTGTCACGGGGTTTCCTCCCCTTGCTCTGCAATGATGGTCCAACTGTGGCGAAAATTCAGAGAATCTACTGAGGGTCTTCAAAGGTATCTACCTTTCTCTCAAGATTACTCTTGGCAGAGATGTGAATTAAAGAATGATGCTTCAATTCTTTGGAGCTTCATAGGAATTTAAGCAATCAAGCACTACAGATGATCTTATCAAGGGCTGGTAATGAACTTAGTATCTTCCCAGACCTTCTATGAGGAGAAGAGAACTTTGCTCGTTTGATGGGCCCCCAACTCATTTAATTCAGTAAAATATTACTTCAATAGCTCTGTGTTTGTGTATTTAAAATGACTGAGACATATTGGTGCAGTTCACTCAAAAAATGATTAACTCAGCTATAAATGTGTAGATTTACGGATAACAAATTTAATAATCAATTATAGTTAACAGTGTATAATTAATAAGAGTATAGATATATCAAGATTTTAGCCTTAAGGGTTCATCACAGGTGATGATCAGGTTAGCTTATGGAATTTGCTTAAAGAATTCACTTGACAGCTTTAAGCGGGTACGTAGCTCCCTGAAGGTGTCGGTTTGCTTCTTCTCCAGCCGGTGGTGGTTCTTTGTAGACTGGCTCTCTCTTGTCAGTGGTCAAGACTGGTGGCTGTTACACGTCCCTCGCAGTATCGCGGGGTAATTACGAAGCTGGTCCAGCGTCTTCAAGACCCGTCTGATGTTGGTGTCTAGCTTTGGCTGAAGGCCACTTAAACCAAACACTTTGTTCCACAGACTAGTACAACCAGTTTGGTATCACCGACTAGTATTGAGTCTCCTGACACGAAATTCAGGTGTCCTTCCCTTTCATTCCACTATCCCATCTGCCTCAGAAAATTACCGTCTCAGAGCAATAATGTTAATCCTAGTGAGCGGAAAAAACCTACTGCATTTATATAAAATATGTTTAAATTTACATATAATAATTTGTACATTATTTCTGTCATCATCCACTCCGTGCTCCATAAGGAACTTGGAAATACATCTGCGTCTTGTTCTCTATGAGAAACCTGCATGTAGCAGTCACAAGCTCTTGCAGTTTTGGTTCACGAAATCATCATTTTATATGCTGAGGTTGCTAGCCTCGTATGGCCATCCCCCAGCAATTTTCACATGCTAATATTGCAAAATATAGAATGTTAAAATGTACAACTCACCCCAAATAACTTTCGAAGGATACAGACTTCTTGCTGAGGGACACAGTTTTCGGCACCTTGAAGAAGCCTCTTACACGTGGTCTCCTACACTTTACATTAGAATCCCACTTTGACTTCGTTTTCAAGTATTTAGGATTCCGGGCTTTCCGTATTAATAAATGTAAAATTTTCTTACTGTGTAAGTCCAGAAGATGCTTAAATACGGTATCCGGTCCTTTAGAATCCCGATTTTATTCCTTATCCTGGCTTGTGTGACATTCTTCTTGAAGAGTGGAATTATCAGTGCTGTATTCTTACGATACTGTAGATTTTAAGCAACACTCAGCCCACACATCCACATAGCTACGTGGAGGTGAAGTCCAATCAGAGATGTTATATTTTAACATCTCAAATGTCAAACCAACAGCAATCAACTTGGGTATTATGGAAAGGGCTATCCCTACTACCCGCTCTTGGAAAATTCCTGCTTGACACATAAGATGTGAATTTTTTTTTAAGTCCCTCCCATATAAAGTATTGCCTCTTCCGTTGATATTGATCATATTTACAACTCATCACTTCTTAGATCTAACACTGATAATATCTTCCAAGATTGACAACTTATCGTAACTACAAATTGCCTACAAATCTGCCCGGAAACGATTAATCACTTTCGTGCTCCAAAATCCCATTCTTTATCTAAAGTGCGTGCCTTTAATCTGAATGTGTGTGTGTGAGAATGTGTCAGTAAGTGTGTGTGTGTGAATGTGTCAGTAAGTGCTTGTGAATGTGTCAGTAAGTGTGTGAATGTGTCTGTAAGAGTGTGTGTGTGTGAATGTGTTTGTAAGTGTGTTCTTGTCCTTCCGTGGAAGTGCTCAAGAATGCTGGAAACTACTTCTGCAGCTGAGACTGGATTTACCCTGATTGAACTGCGAGAAGATGTAGTGGCGGACAGACAGATAGATAAATAGACAGATGGACAGAATGACAGACATAGACGGATACAGAGTAATTGTTTCTGCAGATGAGGCTAGAATTACCCAGATTCAGCTGCAAGAAGATGTAGAGGAGGACAGAAAAATAAACACAGAAGGATATATAGACTGGCAGACATACATACACAGGCAGACAGACAGACAGATAGACAGATAGACACAGACATGTTTACAGATATAGAAATCCAGATAGAGAGGTAGATTTTGACGGATTTTTGGGTCGATCTCTTCTCCTCTCCGGCAGTAGTCCGTTACTTTTGTTGTGAGTACTCATTATATGAAATTTCCATGGTCGGCCATTTCTTTCTGTGCTATCAAGCACATATTAGCTATTTCCTAATCATTTTACACTCTTTTCAGTAATAATTCGTCTTGTCTGCTGAGAGAGAAGACAGGTGATGCAATATTGACCGACAGTCATGTTGGTAAAATTCTCGTGTACAAAACCTTGGCCGCGCCGGATTAGCACGACGTACGCCAAGCCAGTTTATTTAACGCTGACATGGCGATTGGGATTCCCTAATTACTGTCGTGATGAGTTACAGCACAGATGGTTACACGAGGGTCGGTGTTTGCACACGAACGGGTTGATAAATTACACGTCTGCGGACATATTACAGACATGCACCTGGATAATGGAATGAGGTAATAGCATCCGGATAGAAGTATTACGAAAATATTACTTTAGAGAAAAGTAAGATGTTATTTGTAATAACTGACGAGAATAGTACGGAAATCTCACTTCCATAAGGGACCGAAGACGCATCAAAAGTGAGGAATGCAGTAAGCGACCCATAGCTTGACTGCTTGTGTCAGGGTCAGCGAACCAGAGCTGACCAATACCCTACTCCACCTCCAAGTGGTGGTCCTAGAAACAGGCTGCATCACTGCAGTCTGGCTGAGAGAGTGGGGATCAAAGAGGGAAGGCTAACCTGGTTGATGCGTGATGCCATATGATGATGGATGGTATCCGCATGTCTGGTTTTGTGTAGTGTGCAGATGTGTTCAGACATACAATGTTCATACAAAAATAACAGGGCAATCCACATAGGACGTCAGTAAACTCACGACGTATAAAGTCAATGATTCTTGTAACAGCCGTTGATGTTTTTCTTCATTATTTATTGTGGACGCCACAGTGACAAAATGGTTACGCGAATATGTAGGCACATCAAACAGTCATTATCACAGCAACAATCAATACAGCAATAGACGGTAGACAGCATTACAATGATGAGTCAGATGCATGTTATATTTCATAGTGCTGTAAATGTAGTCAGGTGAAAAACTCCATCCTTTTCTATAACAGCCAGGAGATAACCAGATGTATGAGATCAGTTCACTCTCCTTAGTCTGACTTCAGCAAGACAGACACGTCTGCCGAAGTATAAATAATGTCCTCAAAAATATCCTCTAGATAATAAAGGTTTTCCAAACCTAGTTCATTTAACAAAGTAGCAAGTAATGGTCCTTGGGACATGCATCAACCGATGCAGTACAATGCAGCGACATGTGAGCTGGGAAAACATCTCGTGACGACGACTTTCGAAGACAGGCTATGAATCGAAATCGCTCACGACCCAAAATCGATAGAGTTAATGAAAAGTCAATTTACCTTGCCTTCAGGAAATACACAGAAATATCACGCCTCCCGACATGTGGGAAACACTAGAGGTATTATCTCGAATAAACGAAATATCCATTAAGAGGACTACACATCCCTGACAGAACAAAAAATAGCGGAGATCCCCTCTTCAACGAGGCATCTCTTTCGCCATTCAAATCGCTCACTCCACTAGTGGTGGGCGGAAACCGATCGACCAAAAAACAAGACCAGTCATGCGCAGTCCAGCGCAAAAAGACCACAGCTCAAAACTTAACTGCATTCAATACCAACGCGGGAAGACAAATGCTTACCGAGAAAAGTGACTATAAATTTCAAGCAGTTGTTGCCCTTGCGTTATAAAATAGATATTGTAATAAAACGATGTTGCGAGAATTTATCACGCAACATATCACCACCTCCTCCCGATAAAAAAAAATATGTGGAACATATTTTTTTTTTTAAATATCAAAGAGCATGCGATAAGCGGCTCAAAACGCACGAATTATGCGCTGATAATTAATTAAATTGCCTAACATGAGGCTAAATATAGAGTGTCTGGTGAGGATATACCTCAACAGAAAAATAAATATGTCTCAAAAAATATTCACATCGGGGAGGTGTCACCAACACACATCACGTTAGCATGTAAACACAATATACGTATGCAAGTTACCATAATCATCATTAAACAGCATACTCTAATATTGTCTTTAAAAATGGATGTACAAATCTGATAGGAAAATTTAAATAGTACATTCTTTGACATGTAATGACATAAGTACATAGTAAAGTTAAACTACATGACGATCCAGGACATATGCTCTGGTATTCCGAGGGTAAGTACACAATCTAGAACTCGTCATGCTTGATACTAGTAAGGTAAGTCCTCAGCTCAACAATGACATTCTGAGAAAGTACAAGCAATATAATGCTAATTAATAACTAATATGCTTCATAAGGTACAATACATTATTAATAATTGTGGCTGTTTAGTAAACTAACGGCCCTTATATTAACTACTCAGTCCTCCTCTATCATCTTAAAAAACGAACAGAAGAAGATGACAACAAAGCACGATAGTGTGTACATATAAAGTAAGTACAGATGTGCTAATCTATTGTAGAAATATAGGTGTGTTATGACTCTGTAATATATGGAAATATAGGACAGAAGTATTAGTTGGAGTCATGTGGGCATCTAGACAAAATGTCAGCCATCACATTATCCGCACCACGGATAGCTCGTACCGTGAAGTGAAAAGGTTGAAGAGCTATAGCATATCGAGTGGATCTCGAACTCTTCAAATTCTTAGTCTGAATAGCTATAAGAGCTTTCTGATCAGTCTCTAGAATGAAATGTGCGCCCAGGAGGAATCTTTGTAGCTTTAGAATTGACCAAACCATCGCTAACAACTCACGGTCTAAAACCGAGTAGTTCCTCTCTGCCGCATTTAGTTTTCTAGAAATGTACATAACAGGATGCAGAGTATTTGCATATTCTTGCATCAGTGCCGCTCCAATCCCAGTGGATGAAGCATCACTCCGAAGAACAAAAGTCCTATCAAGAGTAGGTAATCTTAAGATGGGAGGAGAAGAAAATATATTCTTGATTTGGTCTAGTGAAGATTGGCATTCTTCAGACCAACGGACCAGATTAGGCGAACCTTTCTTCAACAATGTTGAGAGAGGTGCCATGATCGAAGATAAATTTGGAATAAATCTCCCATAAAATTGAATTAAACCTAAGAGACTCCTAACTTGTTTCTTCGTTTTAGGAACAGAGATGTTCAGTATTTTGGAAGTATTGTGGTCTTCTGTCTTCAAGAGACCATGACCAACACGATGACCCAGGAAAGAGATTTCACCAAAACCAACAAAAGCTTTAGAAGGTTTCGCTGTCAAATTATTCTCACGTAGAGTGGACAGTAAGTCATATAACCCTAAATAGTGATCTTCCCAGGTATCACTGAAGAGACAGATGTCATCTAAGTATGCGATGACATCCGAACGATGTGACAGAATTCGACGCATCATGCGAACGAAAGTGGCAGGGGCGTTCATGAGACCAAAAGGCATAACATTCCATTGAAATAGACCCCTAGGTGTAGAAAAAGCAGTAAGAGGTTTGGCATGCTCTGCTAAAGGCACTTGCCAATAACCTTTAGACAAGTCAAGTTTAGTGAAGAATCTAGAATTAGAAAGTCTAATCAGTAGATCTTCTAACAAAGGCATCGGTTCAGCATCGAACTTTGTGACCTGATTCAATTTGCGATAATCAACACAAATTCGTATGTTCTTATCCTTCTTCCGGACAATAACCATGGAAGAAGAATATGGTGAAGTCGATGGTTCAATTATATTTAATTGAATCATTTCATCCAATTCCTTTTCCACTTGCGACTGAAAGTGTATAGGAATAGGATAAGGCCTAACCCTAATTGGATTATTGTCGGTAAGAATTATGTCATGTTCTATGACATCTGTGTGTCCAGGAATGTCAGTGAGAACATCCTGAAATGTTTGTAACATCGACGAGACTTGTCGATGTTCGTCACCAGAAAGATTAGGAGAAACAGAAACGTTTTTCCAAGATTCCGTAGAATGTAATGGAACCACTGGAAGGGGAAGATTAACATCAGAGAAGGTAGATTCCTCATCCTGTATGACAGACAGGGATGAATAATGACCGTGAGGTGCAGGAGCATCATCCGTTGCCTGGAAAATAGGCAGCAAATAGTCCGGACGTTCGTGAAATTCCGAAAGCATGTTTATGTGGAAAGTTTTATGCTTTCCATCAATATCGACCACATAGTCAACATCGGAAATCCGAGAGACTATTGCATACGGACCTTTCCATGCAATAAGAAGTCTATTTTTCCTACTGCGGAGTAGGACGAATGCTTTGTCACCTGGACAAAGTTGTCGTAGACATCTATTCTTGTTAGCAAACTGTCTTGCCTTCTCTTTAGCAATTTCTGATGAAGCAGTTGCTAGCTTACATGCCTCAATGATCTTTTGTCTAAGAGCAATGACATACTCATATGAGGATTGAGTTTCATCGCTAATATCATCGGCAGTGATGAGATCGTGTAATAAAGACATAGGGCCGCGTGGACGCGCGCCAAAGACAAGTTCGAAGGGAGAAAATCCTGTGTGTTCATTAGGGACTTCTCTATAGGCAAAGAGAGCCGCGGGTAAAACCCTGTCCCAATCTTGAGGATGATCTTCAGTTATCTTACCAAGCAAAGTCTTGAGCGTTCTATTCAGACGCTCAACTAACCCATTAGACATAGGATGGTAGATACTACTGAGAGATCGTTCAATATGTAAGGTAGACATTACCTGTGACATAGTGTCAGATATGAGTTGAGTGCCATGGTCTGACAATATTTCTCTGGGGAACCCCAAGCGAGAAAATATCAACCAAAGAGCATCTGCGATATCTGTAGTAGATATGCTCTTAAGAGGAATAGCCTCTGGCCAACGTGTGCACATATCGACACATGTAAGGATAAACTGATGTCCTCTGGCCGACTTGACCTTAAAAGGGCCAATAATATCTATGGCCATTTTCTGAAACGGCCGAATAGGAATGTCAGCAGCCTGGATAGGCGCAGCATGTCGTGGTCCTCTAGATTTGACCTCCTGACATACCTTGCATGATCGGCAGTAAATACGAATGTCCTTATTGACAAAAGGCCAAAAGAAAGCCGCAAGGACTCTCGACTTCGTACGGGAAAAACCCATATGTCCAGCACATTGCGAGTCATGAGCATGTTGTAATATTTGCACTCTCATGCTCTTGGGAACAAGAATTTGCGAATGTGCCGACGTAGTCGAATCTTGTACCATACGTACAAGTACGCCGTTTCTCATTGCAATCCAAGATTTTCTATTTGTATCCTGATTCGGATCACCTTTCTTCGCAAGAACGAAGAATTTTTTTTTAAAGAAGGATCTTCTTCTTGCAATTTTATGAAAGAGTCACGAGTGATTACTAAGTGACTATCTTGGCTATCAACTTCATTATCACTATTCAGTGAAGTTTCGGGTGTTTGTAGAGCTTGTGCTCTTGTAACTACTGCATTTGTAGCTTGCATGTTATTATCTTCCCAAGCAGCAATCTGCTGTGGGGTACACTCCCTAACTCCGTGAATACGACCAATAATAAGGTCCGCAATAGGATTAGGTAAGAGACAAGCATGCACATCTCCAGTAAAGAAAGGAGTGGCAATGCGAATTACAGCAGTAGGATATTTTTCTAGAGTGCCGCCAAATGTGACACATTTAATAACCCTTCCTGTAGCACAAGATGGATCTACAAGCGATTGTCTAACACCAATAGTGGTGCATCCGGAATCGAAAAGTAGTGAGACCGGAGTATCATTAACAAGACCCTTATGTAGAATTAATGAACCCCTCCCGTCATGCGCAACAGCAGCAGGAAGAGCGGGAAGTGGGTGACCACAACTCAAAGTAGTTATGGTACCCGGTTCGAATAAAGTACTGCATTGGGGGCATTTGTTTGCTCTCTCAAAGTCAAAAGCAGAACCATTGACAGCGTCAAAGTTTTTTACTATCAACAACATGATTACAGGCTCCCTCAGTTTCCTGTTGTACAGCATTAGCCTGCTGATATCTCTTTTTTTTGTGTTGAGATCTACCCCGACTATTATTACCTCTGAAGTTATCAGAGTTATTATTATCTCTGCAGTTATTATTGTCTCTATTGTAATTGTTATCCTGGTTCGAATTCCAGTTTCCACGATTACTATCATGTTCACATTGATGCGAACATCTATTTGTTTGGTTCTGAGGTCTTCGGCAGGAATAACCTCTATTACCATATCCTCTTTTGAAATGCTTATAATTATTAGGGTGATAGTAACGAGTACTATCAGGTTGTCTCCAATTCTTCGAAGAAGAATCACCATGAAATTGATTTCCATGATTTTGACAGAAATTACCGCTACTCTTTCTATCAAAATTTTGTTGGAATCTACGAGCAAAGTTTTGGCCATACGGAGCTGCCGAAGCAACTGGTAAACCTTCTTTCACCTTAGAGTTACCCATGGTTATGTGTGGGTGCGCAGTTACGTATTGGCAACAGAAATCTTCCATTTCTTTTATTGTTTTAGGTTTACGTTCATGAAGGAAAGCAAGGAAAGACTCATTGACAGACGACATGACTTTGTCTCTAAGTATTAAGTCCATAAGTCCTTCATAAGTTTTTTTTCCGTCTTAGATAGTTCAACCCATCGTGAGAAAGTAATGCGTATTCTTGCAATAAACTCGGAGAATTCAACTCCATTTTCAGGTAACATGTTTTTTAAATTGTAGACGATAGCCGTCTTCGTTAAGCTGATATTTCTTTAACAAAGCGGCCCTGACAACCTCATAATTGTTCTTGTCAGGTTCATCCACCATATTTAATATACTTAGAGCTTTACCTGTCAGTATCCCTGATAACTGATAAACATATTTTGCTTTGTCTATGTTATGAGCTGTACATGCTTGTTCAAATCTGTCCAGATAGAACATTATGTCATCACTGGAAGGACTAAATGTTGGTAACTTAATCTTAAAAGTATCATTATTAGCCTTACCAGAAGATGAACCCTTGTTTGAATCATTACCATTACTCATGCTCGTCAATTTCAATTTTTCCAACTCTAAAGCTAAGACCTTTTCTTCATGTTCCATTTTTGCTTTCTCTTTCCTCTCATCAGACTCTCTCTGTAATCTTCTTTCCTCAGCCTGAGCCTCTTTTTTGAAGTCTTTCATTTTCAGCTTCTTTTTCAAGTCTTTTATTTTCAGCCTCTTTTTCAAGTCTTTTATTTTCAGCCTCTTTTTCAAGTCTTTTATTCTCAGCCTCTTTTTTGAAGTCTTTCAGCTTCTAGCTGTAGCTGGAGTTTTCTCTCCTCAGCTTCTGATTCCCTTTTTTTGTTTTTCCATTTCCATTTGGAATCTTTTTTCATCCACCTGCATCTGCAGTTTCTTTTGTTCAGCTTCCATTGCTTTATCATATCGAGCAGTTGCAAATTCTTCTAACTTATCACCAGTCTTCCCAAGCAATTTACCCTGCTCAATAAAGTGCTCAAATGTAGACATGTTGTCTAACATATGAGTCCAAAACCTGAAATAATTAACTAATTTATTTCAAACCTAAGTGTAACAAGTCTTAATTAAGCACTTGTATATTCACATCACATTATATTATCCCAGTCTCTGTGGGAAACAAGTCTCCAATCAAAGAACTTGTATATGAAATATCAGCACTCAATTCTTGATCATAAGTGCACTTCTCATTCAATAGTGCACGACACTATTCATCATTCATTTATCATCAGTGTAGTAGTAACAGTGCATTAGCATAGCCCATTAACTAATTACTATAACTGTAAACAATGACTATGTAAACACATGCAGAATGTAAACATTGAAAATGTAAACAATGCAAACAATGTAAACAATAACAATGTAAACAATAACAAAGATCAGCAACAATACAAAAACGTTCGCAGAAATCAACTAAAAATAAAGCAGAAATTAATGAAATATCACAAAAAATGTGACGATATCTGCGCTATAATTAAACAAAATACATGACACCACAGTGTATAAACAAAAATGTTGTATGAAACTAAATTATAGACAAGAGTAGGCTAACAAATACAAACAAATCAAAACAAAACTAAAGAATGCGAAATAATAACGAAAACAATATTAAAACATGTCATCACAGCTAACATAAATAGCAACAGAAGTCGCTTAGCAAATTCCAGTATCGGAAATTTGCAAACCCTACAGAAAACGCTCACAATAGACGACCTCTATGACGTGGCATAATCTAACGGAGACACCACCAACCGAGAACCCGCTGAAATATAAACATATAAATATACAAATAACATATAGACATATAACATATAGAATGAGATGATACACAGAAGACTCAGCAGAAGTATAAGGGCACAGTTTACATACAAACAGGCCACTTAACTTATAGGCTTCCAATCGTAGAACAGCAGAAAAAACGGATGTCAATCAACGTCCTAAAGAGCGAAGCTCCAACGATGATGGCACATCTGAACTGCTTCCACTGCTAACACGATGGTACAAGAGCTTCTGAAATACTGTGTGTTGAGTTGTTTCGGCACTTGACCTTCTAATCCAAAAGTAAGTTGATGGAAATCGGTACTTGGCCTTCTTCAGAAAACAACCCGTTTCAACCGGCACTTGACCTTCACAAAAAACGACAGCACTGGAACCTTGACAGCAGCAACTTGCTTGACTTGCGTAAAAGATAACAGCAGTCCGAGTTATCCGGCAACATGTAACAACGCCGGGTACTGTCAAATTCTTGTTTCCGTCAAAAAGTTGAAATTTTGACTTTTACCGGGCAACGCCGAGTACTTTGAAAATTTTGAAGATGTTGACTGTATTGAAGAATGTTAATTTCTTGAAGGATGCTGATGAATTCTTGTTGAAAATGAAGTGGGTAAGGGACCCCGTGTTTGCTGGTACCAGAATCAAACCAGCTTATGGCCACCAAATGATGCGTGATGCCATATGATGATGGATGGTATCCGCATGTCTGGTTTTGTGTAGTGTGCAGATGTGTCCAGTCAAACAATGTTCATACAAAAATAACAGGGCAATCCACATAGGACGTCAGTAAACTCACGACGTATAAAGTCAATGATTCTTGTAACAGCCGTTGACGTTTTTCTTCATTATTTATTGTGGACGCCACAGTGACAAAATGGTTACGCGAATATGTAGGCACATCAAACAGTCATTATCACAGCAACATTCAATACAGCAATAGACGGTAGACAGCATTACAATGATGAGTCAGATGCATGTTATATTTCATAGTGCTGTAAATGTAGTCAGGTGAAAAACTCCATCCTTTTCTATAACAGCCAGGAGATAACCAGATGTATGAGATCAGTTCACTCTCCTTAGTTTGACTTCAGCAAGACAGACACGTCTGCCGAAGTATAAATAATGTCCTCAAAAATATCCTCTATATAATAAAGGTTTTCCAAACCTAGTTCATTTAACAAAGTAGCAAGTAATGGTCCTTGGGACATGCATCAACCGATGCAGTACAATGCAGCGACATGTGAGCTGGGAAAACATCTCGTGACGACGACTTTCGAAGACAGGCTATGAATCGAAATCGCTCACGACCCAAAATCGATAGAGTTAATGAAAAGTCAATTTACCTTGCCTTCAGGAAATACACAGAAATATCACGCCTCCCGACATGTGGGAAACACTAGAGGTATTATCTCGAATAAACGAAATATCCATTAAGAGGACTACACATCCCTGACAGAACAAAAAATAGCGGAGATCCCCTCTTCAACGAGGCATCTCTTTCGCCATTCAAATCGCTCACTCCACTAGTGGTGGGCGGAAACCGATCGACCCAAAAAAACAAGACCAGTCATGCGCAGTCCAGCGCAAAAAGACCACAGCTCAAAACTTAACTGCATTCAATACCAACGCGGGAAGACAAATGCTTACCGAGAAAAGTGACTATAAATTTCAAGCAGTTGTTGCCCTTGCGTTATAAAATAGATATTGTAATAAAACGATGTTGCGAGAATTTATCACGCAACACTGGTCCCAAAAATGCTATGCCGAAAACGGATGAGTCCGGCCGAAAGGCGCAGATATCGCAGCTTTGCTGTAAACGGCGACACAACGTAACAAACGTCCTTTTTAGGACGAACGCAGAAGAACGAACGAACGAACGAATTAACTTTATTTTCAAAGGGTTGAGAATTGGGCACGCAGGCCCGTCTAACATTCTGCCCTTCCTTTCGCTCACCTTTCATACTGAATTCATTTATTCTCATATGCATGTTACATATCAATTTCAAGAAATTCAACGTAAAGTAAAATAATAATATAGCACACTCATATTAACATTAATTACTTATAAGCATGACATAACATATGTTGAAAAGTACAAACATCGTCATTAGAACCTACAGTTGATGTTATAAGAAAAGATAATCCGATTAGGGGGCATGTAATCAGAATTCAGAAAGTATTCAAAAAGTCTATGATTGTATGAATAGGGACTGAGGTTGTTTCTTAGGTTATGTGGAAGACAATTCCAAAGATGAGCAGCAGAGTACGCTAAGCTTTTCTTGAATAAGTCAAGCCTAGGCTTGGGCACTTGCAATCTGTTGCGTAGACTGCGTCTTTCATTGTAATTGAACATTGGCCACAGATATGCTGGAGCATTGTGTGACAGGATTTTGTGAAAAAATTTAGCTTTGTTAAACAGAAGGCGCTTTCTTAAGGGCAGTATTCGGAGGTTTTTATAGAAATCTGCACACTGAGTTAGGCAGTTGTCAGAGACTAGACGCACTGCATGCTTTTGTAGTGAACGAAGTCTCTTTGTGTTGGACATTGAGCAACCATCCCAGATTGTGGAGCAATAGTCAAGGTTTGCTTGTATGTGAGATATATAGAACAATTTTCGTGCATCTTCATCTAGGAAATGTTTGATTTTAGCTAACTGGTAAACTTTCTGTGCCGTTTGCTTGGTCAATGCAGAAGAAGGAAGACATGACCCTTTGCATTACCGCACAGAAATTTCCTAGTGGAAATATTTTTAATTACTCCACCAACATACACAGGTTTTGACACGATTGGAGGGCATTCGAAACATAGGAAGAACAAAATTCCTGATTGGACCCTACCTAGATCGTAACAGAGTACTGCAGGAGGAGCAAAGTGTAATATAACCTGACGCTTTAGTAAATTTATAACACTGTGAAATTGCACCTCGCGCCAAGAAGATAACCAGACCTTGCAAGAGTTAATAATAGCAGCAGATTTCATTTACCAGACCGGACCTTGTTTGAGTATCTTGAGGAGTTAACTCCCAGGAAAACTTTACCCTTTTAACACAGAAAACCGTAATCTGAGGAAACTGTAACACAAAGTCAAAGTGGGAACTTATTGCTAAAATAACTAACCCCAGACCACGTGTAAGAGGCATCGTCAAGCTGCCTTAAACTATTTCTCTGAGCCAGCAGTCTGTGAGTCTAAAGATTGGCGTAAGTTGTACATTTTAAATTCTATGTTTTGCATTGTAAAAATGTGAACTAATATGCTTATATTGATATGTGAATATTAATATGTGTAAATTGCTAGTGGATGTCCAAGTCATTTGAGGCTGGCAACCTCAGCATATAGAATGATGATTTCATGAAACCTGAATGATGAAAAAAATGATGTACATAATCTATATTATTAACATTTTCAACCAGTGTAGATGTAAATGTAAACATATTCAATCTAAATTGTTAACATTTTCATACATGGTAGATGTAAAGGGAAACATTCAATTTATATTATTAACCTTTTCAACCAATGTAAAGTTAAATATACCTCTGTTAAATTTAAATGTAAGAAATTTTTCTGTTCAATGGGATTATTATTAGTTCTCAGTGAGGGTAACAGTTCTGAGACAGAGGGGATGGTGGAATAGGAAGAGGGGGACACATAAGTATGTGTCGGAAAACACAATACTCAAGGGGGTATTTGTTCTCTTTTGTGACACCAGTTGGTGGTACCAGTTGAGGGTAATATCTCTGGAACACGTGAGGGTATAAGTGGCCTGAAGTCGACGATAGACACCATGACCAGACGGGTCTTAGAGACGCGGTGCTAGCTTGGTACTCCATGACACTTCTTGGAACGTGTTACAACTTTCAAACTTGACCAGTGACGAATGTGATCCAGTCATCTATCTGCAAAGACACAAACATCAGCTGGAGCAGAAACTCATTGGCAGCTAAGTGGAAACTTAAAAGCTGTCAAGTGAACTATCTAATTTTTAACTCCATTACATCACTCGATGATGACTATTATTTGTTAAAGAATTATTCATTTTTATAAATGTTAAAACGTATTTGGCTATTAAATTTGTTACTTGTATAAAGACAAATCTAAAGCTGATTTAATCATTTTGAATGTACTACATTCGTATTTCTCAAAAAATTTCTTAAATACATATGAACAGAGCTATACAATAATAATAAGAGGAATTTCGCCGAATTATCTCAGCTGGTGGCTTGACCGAGCTAACAAATTATAAGAAAATCCTTCCATTCACAGAATTTGACGGCAGATACTAGATTTAACATTTGCTCAACCTCATTCAGCATTGTTCTCGCTTTTAATGAATATATTGTGAACACGCCCTTGAGGTAGAAGCATCACTATCCTTCTACCTACAACTCTGTCAAGAGTAATCTTGTGCGAAGGTAGACACCTTTGAAGACCCCCATTAGTTATTCTTGAGTTTTGGCCACTGTAGGACCACTACTGCAGAGCTAAGGGGAAACAACCCGTGACATAGATAAAGAAATGCTTACTTACTTTACTTTTTAGGACCACTCTTGATGTGAAGCGTTGTCGGGAGATGAAGTTATTGTTCTTTGAACCAAGTGTGTCACACTGGCTGATGTTATCCCGTGGTAATGTAAGTTGTAGCATTTCTGAAATATTGTATATCTATCAGCCGAGTTGTTTTCCTCGTACTTTAAAACCAGATCTACTATTATTGGAAAATAGTAGTGGTTATTGATCGGGCTCCATTCTCATGACATTACAAACCCACTTTATTTTCTCTCTCTCTATATATGTAGTTTCTACAACATTTCTGATGTCATTATTTCTCATTCTGTCTCTCCTGGTGACATTAATGGTTCTTCTTAAGCATTTGACCTTGCAAGATGGGATTCTCTCCTGTGCTACAGACATACAGATGGTCGGATGACTGGATGGTTAGATAGACAGATAAATAGATAGATAGATAGATAGATAGATAGATAGATAGATAGATAGATAGATAGATAGATAGATAGATAGATAGATAGATAGATAGATAGATGGATAGATAGATGGATAGATAGATGGATAGATAGATGGATAGATAGATAGATAGATAGATAGATAGATAGATAGATAGATAGATAGATAGATAGATAGATAGATAGATAGATAGATAGATAGATAGATAGATAGATAGATAGATATATAGATAGATAGATAGATAGATAGATAGATAGATAGATAGATAGATAGATAGATAGATAGATTTTTTTTTCTTAACCAGCGGCACTTGGGCTTTCAGCCCTTCGGCCCAATGACATGTCATTGCGAGGCTGGGGAACCTGAGGACTTTCCTTCCAACCCGGTCGGAGCTTCGCTCCTTCCCATCCACAGAGGGTTTATCACAGGAGCCGTTCAGGCTATTCAGTCAAATTTCCGGCCGTAAACATTTCTTCAAACGCTGACGCCCGGGTTTGAACCATGAACACCTGGTCGCCAGTACAACGCCGAAGCCATTACACCAGCGCGGCTCCCATAGATAGATAGATAGATAGATAGATAGATAGATAGATAGATAGATAGATAGATAGATAGATAGATAGATAGATAGATAGATAGATAGATAGATAGATAGATAGATAGATAGATAGATAGATAGATAGATAGATAGATAGATAGATAGATAGGCAGTTAGTTACTTAAGTTGGTATGCAGTTAGTTAGGTAGTTAGGTAGATAGGTAGGTAGGTAGTTAGTTAGGTAGATAGATAGTAGACAGACGGACAGACAGACAGCCAGCCAGCCATTGACACCATTACCAGAACTGCCATGTTATAGCCCCAGAAGGAAGGCGAAGAAGAGGCCAAACTAAAAGGTACTTGGAGAATTGTGGAAGCAAAGATGCAAAGCATGAACCACAGTTGGGGCGCCACGTGTCGGATGGCCGATGACCTAGTAAAGTGGAAAGAGTTCGTTGGGGCGCCACGTGTCGGATGGCCGATGACCTAGTAAAGTGGAAAGAGTTCGTTGCTCCACTACAAGACGTACCTTGGCGTGATGGTTACCAACTGGTTCGTCAGTCAGGTGCCAAGGAACAAGGAAGAAGAAGGCGATGTTAGCCCCCTTATCGCTTCATGAGAGCACTCTGACCTTGTTAATTGAAGCAGACAAATTTAATGCTCTTAACAGACAAACCACCTTTTGACACAAATATTATTCACAGTCTGCTCAAAGCTAGATTTTACGCTGAATCTATCGCTTCATTTGCACTGGAAGATTATATAGTTATTAAGTTGTTAAGTATGGTTTGGCCATGTCTGCATAATGAGAAAAGATCGATTGCAATGGCAGGTATGGTAGGCTAAGATCCAGACCTCCAGGAAGACCCAGAGTCCGCTGGGAGGACAACATTTGACAATCTCTAAAGGACCGAGGACTAGAATGGAACCAGGTCAGGAGGAAGACAGCCGATCGGATAGTATGACTCATTTTCTTCCAAACCTCTACACCTCACGGTAGAAGGGGAACGACTAAGTACGTAAGTAAGTTAAGCTGACATAAAATAAAACGTTTGATTATATTTTCACATGCTGAATATCGGATCAAATCAGTATTTTAGGACGCGTGTCTGCTACTTTTTATTCAAAAAGACAGTCAATTAATGCCCTTACAAAGCATTAAAAATGAGCCAATCAATACCCTTTGTTATTTTATCATCAGTGTCCATTATCGCCCATTCTGGTCGTCTTAGACTTTATTGCACAGGTGGTATGCGCAGTTCTTTGCTTTTTTGTTGTCTTATTGTGTCTCTTTCATCTGTCCCTTGATCGTCTTCCCCATATATCCATAGCAAGTCGGTGCATTACGAGTTATGCGCAAGATTTAAGGTTTGTGTCCCCATGTGCAGTACATCTAATTTCATAATTTCAGTACATATAATCTTACAATTTCTTTTTGACATCTTTTCATCCTGTCCAGTACGTTTTTATCATCATCATTACTATCATCATCATCATCTTCTTCAGCATCATTAACATCATTACTTACTTTAAGCTCCCGAAAAAGCATAGACGTTCAACAAACTAATGCCAGGTTCTCCTGTCACGTGCCATCAGCGCATGATCTCTTCGTGTCTTCCTTATTATTTTCATTTATGTCTCCAGTTGTCTTCTCCGTAAGTTTGCTGATCTACATCTACTTTTCGTACACTGGAACAAGGCGTGCCTGGTAATGCTGTCAACAGGTTTCCTCAATGTGGTACAATCCACCCACATTGTTTTCTTCTCATGTTCTGTTTCAGTGGCACTTCTCTGTTTGCTATCATTAATTCCACTTGAGTGGTACTTCTTTCTATGATAAAAAAAAAAACTAAAGGGGGGGGTGTGAACCAACCACCACTTGGGTAAAAATATATGTACAGGGGGGGTTACAACACATCCAAGGGGGGGGGGGGGGGGGGGGGGGGGGGGGGGGGGGGGAGGGGGGGGGGGGGGGGGGGGGGGGGGGTTAAGGAGTAGGGGGGTAAACATGGGGGTTTAGTATAGAAAATATGAAAAATTTTCATATTTAAGATAAATATAATAAATATAAATATTAAATATTAATGATGTAATAAATAAATTGAAA
>JAMPIV010002895.1:0-48853 GCA_024509875.1 Oreohelix idahoensis
AATTCTAACTAACCAGTTAACTACTTAATTATTACTGGCTGTGAAGATTCACCAACTTTTATCTGCAGGGACACTTTTAATGTTAAAGGGAATTTTACAATTTATTTCCCTACTTTTATTTCTCCCACCAGGAGATCCTAATATTACTGTTGGGCTAATTATCCCCGGACAAGACCCCAATATATGTAGTGGTGTTTGATGGTATTGTATGATGGTGATATTACTAATTGTAATTGTATGAGGCCAGCTGTGAAGGCTCCTGAGATAAAATGTAGTTGTGAATTGTCAGAAGGCCTTTCTTGCTACCAGTACGACCTCACACTTAATTTTTTTTAATGAATGTGGCTACGTAAAGTGTCTAGGGTTATGATATGTAGTGGGGTGTAATAGGTTATAGATGTACCCACAGATATTTAACAAGACTAATAAGATTAATAAATATTACAACACACTGAACTAACTCAATAGTGTAAAATTTTTTGATAGAATTATATTACATTTATTTTGTTCTGGATCAATGTTTTAGGTTGACCAGAACTTAAAAGGATTTAGAGATTATGAAAGAAATGCATGGAATATTATATCATAAATGCAATAGTGTACATATATATGTACTATACTAGTTAGTTTTATTAAAATGTTCTAGTAGTCATCTACTTGGGAGGATAGTTAATGTTTGTGCTGTTGGGGTGGCCTCATCACACCTGTCTATATTGACTACACAGTGTCCAGAAAATGGTGGGAATTTTTATGGGGGTATTAGTAACTACACAGCGTTGGTGAATGTCCAGCAGACCAGAGGCTCACTCATCTTGTAGTTGTAGCTCTGGTGCTGAAATCTTGTGGTCCCACCTCTCCGTGCTGGCGGGCAATAATGGTGGTCTCTGTCACAAGTACTGCACAGATACACTCGAGTAAAGTCACCAACTGAATAGACACTGCTTTGTCGACAACAGAAACTCACAGCTCTGCAATCAAAGTATGGGCCATGTGTCAAAATCTATTCTCTACCCACGTCTGGACACAACACTGACACAACAACCACATCATACAGACAGGTCAGATCTCTCTGACCAAACAGCACATTTACCATGGTGGGTTTACATCAGATAGATCCTCCCAGACTATAGATTCTGAAAAATATTTATTAGTTGTCTGCCCTAAAAGAGGATAGGTAATATGTTTCATTATTCTCAACACTTGATCTGTCTTGCCTAACCCTTGCTGGAGTTTATGTACATTGTTGGTCCCTAGACCCTGACTTGGGCGGGGGGTCTAGAGCAAATCCCTACTTGTTTGTAAGGCTAGATTTCGATATGGCAGTATCAAATCACTCGAACATGAAACAATATTCAAAATATATAAGGAAATAATTTCAATCTTACCAGATTATGAATAAATAACACAGAATTGCTAGCAAAACTCAGCTGAGCTGCTGGCTATAGTATGGCGTCCCTAAACTTCTTACACTTTCTTTCATATGGAAATCACCACACTTTAAAATCTGTGTCTATCACTGAACAACTATTGAAGAATGGCCCCACTTTCGCGTCTGAGCGCTAATGATATGATTGTCTGTGGCCAATCACTGCCTAGGTTTATTTTAAATTCAAATTTCCTACCATAAAGTCATTTCAGTCATGCTTCAGTCAAGTATGGATGGTTATCTGTTAGTCTGTCCGTCTCTACTTGTGTTTCTACAAAATGTACTTGATTTTTGAACCAACCTTTCTCTCCCCTCCAAAATTTTGTCGTTAAAAGTTATTTTTAGACACAGCCACCACAATATCCCCTCTCCTCCATACCAAGTAGATTTGAACACCTGCGTCTCGAGGTCGTGTTTTTTTGTGCAAAATAGCGACACTTTTAGATTCAATACAGTCTGTCGATGATGTAAACTACACTGTCTTTTGTCATTATCTTCAATATTATCTATCCGTCTGTAAAATTAAGAACATATTAGTTCACTGCTCAGAATAGGCCATCCGGCCAACTAATTTTTATATTCCTAACATTAATATTAAGAAAAAAAGTACTTTTTAAATTTTGTAATATTCCAAACATCTGCGTTTTAGCCGCTGAATTCAAATCAAGGGCTTGGTATTGCAAAAGCGTCCAATAAATGACTGTGGCGTAACATATCTATGGTCCCTTCTGTCGAGTTGCTTACTTTTTATGTCAACTTGGGAAACGTGACTTTTCTCCGTTTCCCCCCCAATTGCGTCTCCTTAGCCTTTCCAGTCTCACGCAATCTTTCCAGTCATATTTTTTTCCTTTTTGATCCGCCGTTCCCCTCCTGTCTAGCAAGTCAATTATTATGGAGGATGATGACCCGCGGTCTGGGCGATCATGTACATCAGCAGCCTACGCATTATGTTTTTATCCTTAAATGTTATCTTTGGAGGTATTTTACCGTTGTATCTCTGTCAATTTCACTACACCAGGGCTGCTCTGGTATCCAATTCGTGAGGCTGGGTCGACCCCGGAGACGTTTGCGGTCTAAAAAATTCCACCTCAATTGGGAGATCGAACCATGGACCACCGACCTAGGAAGCAAATGCACTAACCACTGCGCTACAGCGGCCTTCTTGTAGGAAGCATGCATCAAAACACGCAGGTGCTCTTTCGGTGGTGGGTTCCTGCGAACCCCATGTGCAACCTCATATTAGTCGCCTCTTACGACATGCTTGAGGGAGCAATTGTATCAGTATTAAAGGGAGCCTATTAATCAATTATTCAATACACATTAGCTCCCCAAGGAGCATTTGCCATCAACAAACACATGCCTCAGTCGTCAGTGTCACATGCCTCAGTCGGCAGTGTCACATGCATCAGTCGTCAGTGTCACATGCCTCAGTCGTCAGTGTCACATGCCATCAGCTCAAGTACATCATATTCACTTCTGTCCCCAGTTCTCCTTTTCGTGTTTTTTTTTTTTTTGGTCTACCTCTGCCACTCTTTCCCTAACGATTCCAGAAAAATGATTGCCTTGTAATTCTAACAACAGGTTTCCTAAATTACTGTCCTATCCATCGTCTAATAATACTGATGCGTATTTCCTGAACTAGTAAGCAAAAGATGAAGTAATCATTCTAACAAACGGGTGGAGTAATCAAGACAGGCCTGACTCATGCATAGAATGAACAAATTAAGACAAGCCCATGTATCCATCCTGCCACATGCATGCGTTGAACTAATTAAAGTATGCCCAAGTATTGATCATGAAATATGCACACATTGAACTAATTAAGATAAGCCCATTGATCCTAACACATGTACGCACTGAACTAGTTAAAATATGCCCATGTATTGATTCTAACGCTTGCACACACTGAACTAATTAAGACAAGCCCATTGATCTTAACACATGCACACACTGAACTAATTAAAATATGTCCATGTATTGATTCTAACACGTGCACACACTGAACTAATTAAGACAAGCCCATACATTGATCCTGACAACATGCACAAAAACTAATCGAATTAAGATATGCCCATGTATTGATCCTAACACATGTACACACTGAAATAATTCATGTACACACTGAAATAATTAAGACAAGCACATGTATTGATCCCAGTACATTCACCTACTAAACTCATAAAGTCAAGATGGACTATGCATTCTAATAAACACGTGAAATAATCAAACACGCCATGCATCGATCCAGACAAATGCAGACACTGGATTAATCTAGAGAAGGCCTCGTGTTGTTTTCGGGGAAGGAGGGAGGATGGATCTAATTAGATTGGGGGCGGGGGTGGGGTGGGGGTATCTGAGGAGACAAGGAAAGAATAAGACTACAGCTTCCTCATGCATGTCATATGAGGCGACTAATATGAGGTATCCATGGGGGGGGGGGGGGCTAGCAACCTGATCATATTAAACAAAATGCTTCACATGCTATCACTGTAAGAGCCCTTGAATGCCTTGAAGCAAGTTTCCTGCAAGGGGACCAACTGCAGTAATCATGCTTCTGTTTATATTTCCGCCAAGAGCAATCTTGAACTAAGGTTGATACCTTTGATAACCCTCAACATTATACTTCTTCTTCTTTTACCATTGTTGGACCACTACTGCGGAGCAAGGGAGACAAACACGCGACAAGCACCATACTCCATAAGGAGCAACAAGTAGAATAATGATGATGAGTAGGATGATAATGATGATGATAATGATGATGATGATGATGATGATGATGATGATGATGATGAGTATGATGATGATGATGATGATGAGTAGAATGATGATGAGGAGTAGGATGATAATGATAATGATGATGAGTGTGGTGGGTTTTGATGTTAAAAGGTTAAGTATTAATTGTCTACAGATGTGAGGTCAGCTATGCAAGTCCCTGAGTCTAATTGTTGATGAAGTTGTTCTCAGGGTACCTGTCTGCTACCACCCTACGACCTCAATCTGCTATATATTTTGAACCTATTTATATGTTATGGTGTCTGGATGTTATCTGGCTAAGTGTCTAGGGTAAAATGCAATGTAATGTTAATAAAATGACAACAACTACACCTATAACTTAATGAACAAGTAATTAAACAAGTCACTGGGTAAATTTTGAATGAAAATCTTTTTTACAATTTATTTTGCCTATATCTCAATGGCTGGGATACAGGACTGTTTAAAACTCAAAAGATAATGCAATGTATTTACAACAAAGTAATTTAAAACAACAACTGTGTCTGTTATTATTAATATATTTATATACTGTATTGTTCCTGACTGGAAGTGTTCTGATGAAGCAATAACTCCTATGAATGGACACGCTTCGGAGGAACCACTTGTATCATCATGTCAAGAAAACTGATTGATATATTAATGATGAAGAGTATGGTTAAATGAACTAACACACGCCCGTGGACAATTGGGCTTAACTTTGTGTCATAGAACTTGTGATGTCCTTCTCACAACCACCTTCCTCCCGACTGCAACGTCTGAATACTGCTTCCAAGTCTTTAGAATAAAGGCAAACAGGTAGTTTTGGCCTCGAGCTTGCAGCTCCAGTACTACGTATATTTGATATGTGGCTCACAGATTGTTTCAAGATGGAACCCTGAAATAAGAGGAATAATGCCTCCTCAGTACATCATACACCTATCTCCATCTCTAAACAATTAAACATTATCAACATTTTCAAGATCAGTGAAGCTGCTAAATAAATAGCTATCGTTCCTATCTGATTTGGTGCCCTATTCATCATCAGGTAATCTTCAAGCATTTGTTTGATACATTCCTTGTCATAAAAGAAATTATAATTAATTATATAAAGTCAGGTGCAAACACTGTGACTTGCTGAAGACGGCCAGTGGTTTGCTGGTCTTACATCATAATAATGTCATATTTTATTTCCAACTATGTCTTTTCATTCACTCCCACAGTTTAAGTAAGCCTGTCTGGCTTTAATACAAGGTGATACTCTTTCCTACTAACATTTGTGGCATGACACAAAGGTTTAGTTTGGCGCCTTTCTGGTGGTGCCTCTACGAATCAATAAGGCATACACATTCAATAATACAGATACATATCAATAACAAGGTTTATATAAATGTTTATCTTACCGAATCAGTGAAATAATGCACAATTTGTAGGTTAACCGGCGATCAATGGGCACATTCAGATCGCCAATGATGCAGAACAGCGAAGGCACTGGTCATGTATTCCTTGCGTCTGAAGTTAACACTACTTGTGAGATTTTAATTTTCGAATGGCAACTAATGCTGGTTTCAAATCGTTTTTATCACTCCTCTTAGTCTATTCGACCACAGCCAATCGAATTATGTTATGCCCACTAGCCTCTTTTTTTTCAAAAATAAATTACACTTTCAAAAATGTACCGTTCCCCCCCCCCCCCCCTTTTTACCCTACGGGCAAAGTTGAGTGAGGACTACAATGCGTATGTCTCTGTGTCTTCTCTTTACCATATTCTGTTATTATCTAAGCGTTTTTACTGTAAAATATTATAACATTATGGGTAGTATTATCTTCTAATAAACAAATATTATCATTTTATTTGTCAACTGTCCTTGCTTTTATTTTACTATTCATCTAGGTTTCTTGGGCCACCCCTTCTCTCCCCTTTAGTATCTCACTGCATAAGCTATCTTTTCAAATATGCCTCCATGCAAATCCCCCACTTACAGTTCTCTCTCTCTCTCGTTCTTTTTCAAAACGACGCAACGCGTTTGGATTTCATCAGAAAATATTATCACGGTATACAGGAAATGCGAGCCTGTCTGTGTGTTTATACTAATCGTCTCCCTAAGTGGTTATACATTCAAACTGCGCTACTAATGAACGGGGTGGGGCAGGCGGTGGGGGTTTCCTCTCATTCAATAGCAGATACTACTGCTTTATTTAACTTTAACTGTTTGGGAAAAAATATAGTCCCTAGCAACACCGTAACTATGGCCAAGTAGTTTTTATTCAAACTCCCCCAATCGTTCATTCGCGTTTAGTATTAGACTAAGCAAAGGCTGTGACGTCAGCTGTCGCCTGTCGTCCTAGTTTGAAATTCAAAAAACCAACGCTTGTCAAGGTTGCATTTTTCCTTCTCTCATTTCATTCCTCCGTTTCTTTTATTCTATCACTCCGTTTGAAGCCAACTATGCATTTCGGTCTGTCAAAAGCCGTTTATTTTAGATGAAATGGGTATTGCGGAGAGGGGAAAGCTAACAGTTTTGTGTATCGTTTTACTATGGCGTACTGCTTGTTAGAACCAACACGACGGCGGGCGATGGTGACGATGCTGAACGCAACTTCCTATTTTATCTCTATAGTTTTTGAATGTATAAACAGTAATATTGTATCTATTTGATCGGGGTATCAGGGATCTTACCACAATGAGTAGTATGATGATGATGATGATGATGAGTAGGATGATGATGATGATGATGATGATGATGATGAGTAGGATGATGATGATGATGATGAGTAGGATGATGATGATGAGTAAAATGATGATGATGATGAGTAGGATGATGATGATGATGATGAGTAGGATGATGATGAGTAGGATGATGATGATGATGACGAGTAGGATGATGATGATGATGATGAGTAGGATGATGATGATGATGAGTAGGATTATGATGATGATTGATAATGATGATGATGATGAGTAAAATGATGATGATGATGATGATGATGATGATGATGATGATGATGATGATGATGATGATGATGATGATGATGATGATGATGATGATGATGATGATGATGATGATGATATATCCATCCTAACACATTCACACACTGAACTGATTAAAACAAGGCAATGTATGCCTTTAAGAACACATGGAGAAGAGAACTGGAAACAGACATGCGGGAGATGATGAAGCCATTGAGCTGATGGAACGGGACAGGAAGACCTATTCTCCTTTGGGAGCGGAAGGGTGATGGTGGTGATGATGATGAATGTATGTCTTTAACCTTGATAATAATGTCACAGAAACGGGTCCTACTAGTCCTCCATCTACCGGAGGTCAAAGTTTCTCGGTTGAAATCAAGAAAAGTTTCGATGCCATCCAAATAAGTCGTTATGGTTAGGGTCAATGGTTAGGATTCTTAAACCTAACCCTTACCTTTCATTGCCTCTCTCATTTTTATTTATGAGGTCTATGAACACACGGCCCATTATTGTTCACTTCAACCAATCCCACGTGGATTCACAAATTAAACTAATCAATACACGGTTTTAAATCCATCCTGACGCATGCACAAATGGGACTTATTCAGTCTAATTAAGTTTGTGTTCTAACTGTAGCGAAAGGGTCTTATTGTAGTAAAGAATAAGGTTATCCTGGACAAAAAGATGTATCAGATGATACCAGGATAGTGCCAGGTAAGAGACTGGTCTTACAAGAAATACCCCGTTTTCTGAGCAGAATAAGGGTATATAGACATCAAAGGTGAGGATCAGCTGTATAAACCTCCAGGAGTGATGAGAGTGAATGTCCTGAAAGTCTATTTGCTCCCTTTCAAGATCCGCCTATGATATTATGTATTATTGTTTGATTATGTTGGCTAATTTTGCTAGGGTATTAATTATTGTCTATCTCTATAACTATAATATGTATCCAACAAAAACTTGTAACTCAATGTCAATAATTTCAGCAAGTCTGATGGTACATATTTACAATTTATTAAACCTATACCGGTTCTCTTTTCGGTTAGGTAATTTAAAGAAATTCAAAGGTAATTACAACATAAAATAAATAAACATAGAAACTTTAATTACACTGACAAACAACATTTTTCTTTCTTATATAAGAATAAGTGTTCTTAGGTCAGTTTCTTGCGCTGATTTCAAATTTGAAATCCGTTTATCTCTATCACGTCGGGTTCTTAAGATATTTGTGAATAAATATATTTTTGGGAAACCGTTATTTGCTCCGTTTCATTTTTACTATATAACTTTTTAAAAATTAATAAAATGCAAAATAATTCTACTTTTTATACTGCTAAAAGATGCAGGACATATGTTACGTTATATTTCAAATAGTTACTGTATTTTGAAATAATTCTGAGTGAAATATGGCTTCTAGACGTTGTAGAAATTCGGCCGATCTGTTCTGTTACGTGTGCGGATATTTTACCGATCGTGTTCACCAGAAAAACTTTAAACCATTGCTAAAGAAAGCATATGAACTTTATTTCGATTCGAAAGTTGATGATGCAAATAAATCTTGGAAGCCAAATGCAGTTTGTTCAACTTGTGCAAATACATTGGCAGGTTGGTTACGAAAATCGCCGAAGCATAAGTCGATGCCTTTTGGAGTGCCAGTAATATGGCGTGAACTGACAAATCACGCTACTGATTGTTACTTCTGCTTGACAAATATCTATGGTTTCACTTTTAAAACTAGAAAGTCTGTGGTTTATCCAAATATTGAATCGGTTTCGAAACCAGTGCCTCATGATCCAATCACGTGTCCGATCCCAGTTCCACCAGAACAATATCCGTTGGACGTGAATGAACCATCAGAAAGTGATAGTTTACCTGCTTTAGAAACTAATTCTGACTCGGATTATATACCGGTGAATGATGGTGTTCACTTAATTAACCATTCAGAACGTTCAGATCTAATACGTGATCTCGCTCTCACCAAAGGACACGCGGAATTACTCGGTTCGCGACTCAAAGAATGGAATCTTTTAGCGCCCAATACTCCGATATCTAAATTTCGTCATAGACACAGAGAACTTGTTCAATACTTTGAGATGGATGATGACATTTGCTATTGCAAAGATGTAAAAGGTCTAATGGTGCACCTCGGTCATGAGCACATAGTCAACGAATGGCGACTTTTCATCGACTCTTCCAAGACTAGTCTAAAAGCCGTGTTATTGCATAATGGAAATTTATTTTCATCAATTCCAGTCGCCTACTCTGTTCATATGAAAGAAACGTATGACAATATGGCTATACTTTTGGCAAAAATAAAGTACAATGACTACCAATGGCGGATTTGTGGAGACCTAAAGGTCATTGCAATTCTCACGGGCATGCAGACTGGGTATACTAAATTTTGTTGCTTCCTATGTGAATGGGACAGCCGCAACAGACAGGAACATTATGCAAGAAAGGTGTGGCCTATCAGGGATCGTATGCAGCTCGGGCATAAAAATGTAATACACGAGCCATTAGTTAACAAAGACAGCATCATTTTACCACCGTTACATATAAAGTTGGGGCTCATGAAGAATTTCGTAAAAGCGTTAGATAAAACGAGCAAAGCTTTCACTTATCTTCGAGAAAAGTTTCCGCAAATTAGCGATGCAAAGATAAATGAAGGTATCTTTGTAGGACCTCAGATTAGGAAAGTTATTGCAGACAAACAATTCGAGAACTTGTTACATGGTAGTGAACTTCGCGCATGGATGGCATTCAAATCGATCGTCGATAACTTTCTGGGAAATCACAAATCTGTCGACTATGTGCATATTGTTAAGCAGTGCATAGATGCATACAGAATTATGGGCTGTAACATGTCCCTCAAAATCCATTTGCTCGATTCACATCTTGACTTTTTCCCAGACAACCTTGGCGAAGTCAGCGATGAACATGGAGAACGATTCCATCAAGATATCGCCGTAATGGAGTCACGTTATCAAGGACGGTGGAGTGTGACCATGCTTGCCGATTATTGTTGGATGCTTCATCGCGATGTACCACATGCCATTCACCGACGAAAGTCGACTGCAAAGAAATTCAAGCCTACATAACTGTTATACTTCTTGTACAAATGATGTTGTAATACTGTATGCGTTGTTAAAAAACTTCAATTGCGTATTTCTAGAGATCCCGACCTGATAGAGAAAAACGGTTTGCAGATTTGAAAACAGCGCATTAAAATTGACCAGAAAAACATAGAAATGTTAGAGAAAGAAAAAAAAAAATTTTTTTTGTTAGCCAGTGTTATCAAACAGAATCCTGTCTTGAAAGTTCTATTTTTCTCTACACTGATTAATTATTATAATACATTATATTTTGTCACTGATTTGAACTGTGAAGGTAGTAGTATATTCATTCTATCCACATGGATTCATCATACACTGTACTTGTATCTTTTATTATTCTTATATTGGTGTTAGAGTCTGAATAGACTGACCAGTGGAATTTCTATTCCACTTATCTTGTTGGGGTGAGATGCATCCAACTCCAGCCAGGATCACTCATTGTCTGGATCTCCAGGCTGGGAAAACAGGGTAAACAGTTCTATGAACTTCAAGAACTATCGCACCACAGAGTCCCACCGAAGTGTATGTCTCGTACAATCTTGGTAGTTGCAGGATAAAACCTGGAATACAAATAATCACAACCTCTATATGGTCCAGCACTATTCTGTCCTTACATAAAATGGACGTAACAAACAGTATCAGACATTGTGCTAACATATGCACAGGACAAAGTACCTCACTACCAATCACAGCCAGTTCACTGTGACTACAATTTCCTTATAAATCCTAAGTTAGATCCAATTGTCCATGATCTGCTTCCATACAATGATTTGGCCTAGTAATAAAACTACTAAGTAATATCTTGATCGATTCATTACAACAATTCCTGTTAATCCTTCCTTAGGTTCCTGATAAATGTCATTCCTTTAAGAAATCCTATTTCAAATACATTATTAAACTTACAGTCGTATTTGTGCCATTATTCTCAATTATTCTACACATTTTACAATGCTGGCTTTCGTCTCTAAAAGTCAACACATGCCTGAATTTTAACCTGCAGCACACTCGTTCTGTAACACATGCCATGCACTTCCTAACACACCATTGGATTAAAACACAGCAAAAATACTATAATATATACATATATATGCCCAATGGGCTGATCACCCGTTGGCTTGTCACACCGATTACGGAAACAATGGCAGATGGATCTATTTGTTGTTGCCCTAAAGACGCCGCTAGGCGTGATGGGAAACTACAACAGAGAAAATCAATCTGCTGTTGCCCTTAAGACGCCACAAGGCGTGATGGCCTCTGACTGCTTGGTCGGTCTTTGGCTAAGGACGGAAGAAGAAGAAGAAGAAGAATACATATATATATATATATATATATATATATATATATATATATATATATATATATATATATATATATATATATATATTCTTTCTTATCCTCAGGCAATACACACAAGCTGTAACAGGCTGTTAATAGGCATCTAGGTCTGCTAGGCAGATGCAGCGGCAAAGTATAATGGCAGTAACACTTTTTACCGCTCTTCGTCTGTTCAGCTCGGTTTTGAAAAAGTTGTGGCCTCAATTCAGCCAAGTTCAAGGACTTATATAGTACCGCATCGTCCCTCTCGGATGGCATGGGGTAAAAGCGGTGTTAGGAATCTAAAATTGGGGCGTATTTTTGCCTTCAGTTCAATTAGCAAAATTTTTAATATTCATTATCTTTCTTAATTCTGGACCGATTTTGATCATTTAAAGCTAGAATTATACTGTGAATTTATCTCTACCGTTCTGTATAATAATTGTTTAGGTAGCAAAATGCATTTTAATATATGCATGCTTTAACTAGCTAAATTGTGGACTACCCTGATGTATCGATGTCATTTTAAACGATCTTTCTCTATAAATGAACTGCTATTTGAGGAAGTCTTTGCACCTACCTCTAAAGTAACATTACCGTTGTTGAAATATCTATACCTTTCCGTTTAAACATCTTTAGTCCTTAAGAAATTAAATAAATTCGTACTATCATTTACACAAAATGGGCCTTTATGTTAAGCATAAAATGTTCCAGTATACACACCACGAAAGGAGCGTTTTGATTGGATAATGTATCGGACAGTTTCCCACGGTATGACGCGTTGTAAGACAGACCAAATCATGACACTAACAAATGCGCGAAATAATCAAGGAAGCCCATGTATCTATTCTGACGCATGCACACACTGAACTAATTAAGACAAACTGACGTCTTGTGTTCTAAGAAATGCACGAAATAATAATGGATCATATGTATCTCACGGCTGTTTGCCAGCGATCTTTTAGTTTTCCCTGACCGCGCTATTTATAGCTATCGTGACAGAGGTCACGTGGTCAACTTCCTAATTGGAAAAAAATGTGGCGGTGTTTACTTTTGATAGGGCTTAATTAATGCTTTTAGGCTACTTTATTATTATAAATACCGGCTTTAATTTTGCGTAAAGCTAGACTAGAAATGTTAGAGTAAATTTTAGAACAAGAACAAACATTTTATCACAATTAGAACAGAAGATATAATAGTCTGAAATAGTGTAAAATTTACGTTTTTTTTATATATTTTGTTATGGTTTGTTTCTTATGCAATTTACACTAAAACGGTCACAATCAACACGCATAACAAATTACAGAAATCAAAAGTAGAAAACCTGCAGAAAATTGATATCAAAGTTTTGTTTTGGTTTCATGCGTCAAACATTAATTATTGAAACATTAAATTGCAAGTCCACATTTATAACCTTAAAATAACACACCCCATTGTCCCCAAAATATGAGAGCTAACAATTATCTCAATCATACATCACGATGGTCATGTAAAAATGAGTATGGTCATGAGTAAAACGAAATGTTCAATTTAATAGATAATTAGGTGTATTTAATAAATACATCTATTAAATGACTTCCACTCTCTGTTAATTCTGTCACTCTCACGCAACAACTGCCATAATTTGCTCTAGCCCCAAAATTTCGCTCAGTTATCATTCACACTTCCTTTTTTTTATAGGATGATTCTGTACATTCACAGATGGAGAAATTAGTAACAAATGAGTTTCCATTATAAATTTTAATTGTGAAGTTATATTTTTAATACCGCTGGCGCGTCTTTCAATTTTGGAAATAGTGGAATGTACAAATTCTCCTCCTTGCTCTCCATGCATGCCCATTCTAAAACCATGAGTTCTGATCCAGTCTGTGCAATGTTTTTCTAATATGTGCTGTTTAGGAATTGTCTTACTGGGGAATAGCTTTCTGAACAAAGACATATAAGTCTCTTTTGATGCTGTTAATGATTCTTTACTAATTGGTTTACTGTGTGATATTTTGTTGTGTACTTTCTCAAATGCTTCTTTCAGTGAGTTGAATTGTTCTTGGGCAATAAAAGCTATGTTAGTTATATCTTGTTTGTCTGTAATTTTCAGTGTTTGTGTAATGATTGCTCTTGTAAGATCTTTACAAACTTTTTGTGTGAGATATCTGTGGCAGTGATTCCCTATGAATGCTCTGCTATGATAAGCCTGTGGTATGATTTTGTGTTTGGCTAGTACCTTGTCCAAGTGTGAGCAAACTGGACCAGACCTAGCACACAGATCTTGAAACTGAAGTTTGGCCAGCGCATCTTGTGCATTTTCAAGTTTAACTTTAAAACTATCTGTCTCCTCCTTATCCTCACAAAGTTTAATACCTGCATGAAAAAATTCAATTTTAGCTTCTAATTCTTCTGCCTGTTTCCAGTTCCAATCAAATCTCTTCAAGTTCTTAATAGTACTAATGTTTGCATGTATCTTTTGCGGATTCTCAAATATCTTTGCGTCTATTGTATCGGCTACCTGTTCTAGAAGACTGTGGTGTTTCAAAACAATGCCAAATAAAGTATGAAGGTAAGGAGGAGCTACATTTTCAATTTCAATCTCTAACATTGGTTTGTGTAAACAATTATGGTAACGTGCCACTTGCCTTTTATTCCCTTTCCCATATTTCATAAATCTATTGTAATCTCTTATCAACATTGCCAAATTTCTTGGTTTGCAAGTTGTATGCTCTCTGTATGTCTTTATTTCCTTGTTTTGCTGGAGACACCACAGACATGGGTATATTCCTTGAGCTCCAGACAAACCAGACATTTTCATCAAAAAGTCATAATCCCCGAATAAGAAAACAACAACTTTTTTACCATCCCACTCTAAATCTTTTAGTGACTCTATCTGAGCTTTCATGCCATTCATAAATATTTCTAAATTATCATATGTATCTCTGACTCTAGCCATTGATAAAAGGATGGTATTAGATTTAGAATTTGGTTTCTCTAAATTTACTACCTGCATTGTAACTTTGAATGAAAGAAGATATACAAACAGTTACTTAGAATTCTTTGGCAGCCGTCATGTGCACAGGATTGTCTTCCAAAGAACACTAATGGAACAGTCCTTATCTCACACACAATAAAAAAAAGACATTCATATTATAAATACAAGATTAACAAGACTTGAAAGATAGATCAAAGTATTGTGGAAGTAATCTATCTATAGCTTTACATGTTTTCTGACGCTTATATACGCAGCTAAATATCATTTTAAATGAATGAAAATGCAAAAGCAGATGGTGATTTACAAAAAGTTATTTTTTTACAACTCTATTTAAGATTTGCGAGTATCAGGAATGCGTTTACAGTGATTTACATGTTATAAAATCTGGTGACAATATGCTTGTTCTTGTAATGCCAAACTCACAAAAATGACTACCACACATTCTCAAGATATGAAACCAAAAAAAAAAAAAAGTATGTGGACATAATCTTTAGCTTCCCTTCGAGAAGTCTTTATAATTATAAACTCAAACGAATGGGCCGATTTTTAGATATTAAATTAATAAAAAGATTACTTATTTTATGAAATTCCTCAAATGATGACGCTGTTTTCAAAAGTCTGTAACTCCGTCAAAACTAATTTCAAACAAATAAAAATGCAATCAAAAATAGAACACAGAACAAAGTTATAGTACACAAAAGAATTTTAGCGCTGTGTTTATCCAGAACGAGCGTGTAATGATTTATATTTTACTGATTTTACACACACATCAGCTGATTTTCCCCGCCAAAACCCTCAGTAGTTTTTTACGGTGCATATGAAAATTTTATACCCGGTGTCAGAATTCCGGTCACCGAAACTAAAAGATCGCTTGGGTATAAGGCACAAACAGCCATAGTCTATTCTGACACATGCACACACTGAACTAATTAAGACAAACTGACGTCTTGTTCTAACAAATGAGCAAAATAATCAAGAAAGCCCACGTATCCATTCTGGCGCATGCATACACTGAACTAATTAAGACAAACTGACGCCTTGTGTTCTAACAAATGCGCGAAATAATCAAGAAAACACACCTATCGATTCTGGAGCATGCACACACTGAACTAATTAAGACAAGACGATGACACATAAACAGAGTGACACAAAGAAGCAAACCGACCTAGGTCAACTTGTCGATCATTCCTAAAACATCTGCATAGACACAAACAATTAATTCACGTAAATCGCCTCGTCTGTTCGTCAAAACACATGGAGGCACTTACACAAAACAAGGAACCGACATTAACCGAATTCGCTCTGCGCTTTGGCGTATGCACACTGCACACACGCACACAAATAATAACTGTATATCTACGTAAAACGTTAAATTCTCCCCTTCGTCGGTCAAACACACATGCACACAAACGTTTAAGCACAGCACGTTAATAAGCACCCTAACCCCTTGTGTCTGCACAGTTGCTGCTCAAAGTTCCCCTAACGAGGGTCTCCGCCCACTGCAGTGCTGATAGCCTAATACCAGAACACACTGTATTAATGGCGCAAGAAGGTTTGGGCAGAACAATACACAGCCGTGCTGCGTGCATTGCAACAAGTTAGTTTGAGAATAACGTTATGGGTGCACAGCAATTAACACAGACCGCTCATTCCGGCCAGCACTTCCGCAGCAAGTTACGCAACCGAAGTCATTTTGCAAATGAGAGTTAGAACATAACATGGTGGCAGTAGGGACGGGCAAGAACCAGACAAGTGCCAGTGGAATAAGAGATGAGAAGAACGAACGAACTTTATTTTCAAAGAGTTTAGAATTGGGCATGCAGGCCCGTCTGACATTCTGCCCTTCCTTTCTCTCACCTTTCATACTGAATTCATTTATTCTCACATGCATTTTACATATCAATTTCAAGGAATTCAACGTTGTAAAGTAAAATAAAAAAACACACTCATATTAACATTAACTACTTATAAGCATGACATAAAATATATTGAAAAGTACAAACATCGTCATTAGAACCTACAGTTGATATTATAAGAAAAGATAATCCGATTAGGAAAAAAGGGGGGGGGGGGAATGATGTAATCAGCACTCATAAAGTATTCGAAAAGTCTACGATTGTATGAATAGGGACTGAGGTTGTTTCTTAGGTTATGTGGAAGACAATTCCAAAGATGGGCAGCAGAGTACGCTAAGCTTTTCTTAATAAGTCAAGCCTAGGCTTGAGTACGTGCAATTTGTTAAAGCGTTGACTACGTCTTTCATTGTATTTGAATATTGGCCACGTATATGCTGGAGCATTATGTGACAGGATTTTGTGAACACATTTAACCTTGGTTAAACAGAAGGCGCTTTCATAAGGGCAGTACTAGGAGTTTTTTTTTTTTTTAGAAGAAGGCGATGGAGATGGATATGACACAGACCTGTTGATAGCATTACCAAGCAGTCCTTGTTCTGGAATCCCCATGGTAAGACAGGTAGAGAGAGACCAAGGAACACAAGGAGAAGAGAACTGGAGACAGACATGAAGGGGAGTGAAGTATTAGAGACTTCGGTACACTAGGTTCAGCGTCGAGAGGTGAGGTGACCAATTCCCTTCCTCGCTGCCTTTTCTTTCACCTTTACCGCGAGAGACCAGCGCTTTAAACACTGTGTCAATCGGACGCTCAGAGTAGGTGGTTATGGGAGCGTAAACCCTCTCTACTGCTGTGGAACCTCAGGCAATGCCTGAAACACCACACGCTCAGTCCGCTGCCCCTAGGTGGTAGGATTATATCACTTCATCTCATTACCCCGCATGCTTCAGGTGGAGCACAGGTCTTCAACAAATTCACGCCAAGCCTTCATGTCCTGAGCCATCTATTCAAGGTCTTTGCATGTCCGATTTTCCCCTTTCACTCCTATCTCCAGTTCCTTTCTCCGTATGTTTCAGATCCCCTCTTTGTCTCTAACCCTGAGGATTCCAGACCAAAGGCTAACTGGAGTTCATGATAGTAATTTATATACAACATATAAATAACAACGCTAACAGGGGTTAGTGCATTGGCTTCTTACCTCGGTGGTCCATGATTCGATCCCCAGTTGATGCGGAATTTTTTAGACCGCAAACGGCTCCAGGGTCGACCCAGCTTCATGAATTGGGTACCAGAGCAACTCTTGGAGGGTTAAGGCGGCCGGCGTGATGCTGACCACGTCACCCCTAGTGGGCCCGATGGTCAAGAAACTATGGGCCTAACACCATATTTCCAAATTGCCTCAATGGGCGTGTAACGGGATCCTTTACCTTACCTGTTATAATGGTGACTTCAACAACTGCCTCCAGCTGGTAGCATGGTGTCGTGAAACATTCTAAATCCACATATATAAATTAAAAGGTAAATGTAAAGCCTAACAAATAAATTAAATAAAAGGAAAGAAGAATGGTAAAAGTACAGTGCTGTCACAATGGCGTACAAAAATCCCCCTTGTTTTCTACTTCGTCTGCAAATTGTAACGTTTCCACGTTGATAGTAAAGCCTATAGCAGCATACACGCGTCTCGCGATACAAAATTAATACCCTCCCCGCGCAAAAGGCCAGAAGCACTAACTTTTTTTCAAATCGACAGTGATAAAAAACACTACCCATACGAGAGTTAGGTTTAAAAACCTGAAAAATGCTTATTGGGAAACATGACATTATACTGGTTTACATTTGAAAGCCTGACAGTACCCAGACACCACATCGTATCGAAGTGAACAGGAGGTAGAAGAAAATGCACATTTTGAACGCAGCCACCTAGCTCCCTTAAATTTATATAATTGGGTTCCTTAGGACTTGCTGACAAAGAATATGTTAAACGTTACGCAAATAGTCTAGGAATTAACAAATTATAGCCAAAATAAAATGGTGGTGCTGTCAGACAACACCAAAATCAGAATTGCGCAGTGGCAGGTTTTGAAACCACCATTGTACGGGAAATAGGCCAACATGTTACCTCCTATTTGATTGGCTGAAAGTATATGTAAGGCTAAACATGATTAGTCGGTCTGCAAATACTATTTTTTGTTGTTAGGGGAGACGGAAGGAAGGGTACTTTTTTTCAAACGCTTGTGTAAACATGGCTCGATTGGTTAGACCCGCCAATATAGGCAATTAGGAGCGTCAGTTCAGTGCCACATTTTAAAATAAACTTACTAAGAAACAGTGCGTTGAGATCCAGATCATATTTTTATAAATAAAAGTCTGGGACAGAGGCAGATCGGAATTTGTGCCACTATTCATCGCCAGTCAACGTATCTATGTATTATTTCCATAAATTGTGGTAAGCTTGATATATTCAATATCTTTTTAATGAAAATTGAATGTAAATTGATAAATTATGTCTGTATTTGTGTGTGGTTCAGTAGCAAACATGAGGCAAGGCCTAAATCTTGCTCCAACCTGAACAGGAGGTGTCGGAGAAAAGTAAAACTGCATGGAATTGCCAAACAGTACACTGACACCTATCTTATTGACTAGAAGGAACTAATGCTGGAATTGCAGAGGCGTAGTAACCATTTAGGAGGAGAATACTGGTGTAAATTGTTTCAGATGAAGCTAGCAGTTGGCCTATCGCTCTGAACTCAGTGTTTGTTATGTATTGTGTTCAGTCTGGAAATAGATTATAAATTAGTTATGAAGTAGGAGGTACAACCTTCTTGTTTCAGGGACTGTGGTCCTAGTTATTGAAGCAGCACCTGGTCTGAGCTTTGCTGAATCCAGAGGCTGACAGCATACTCCTTGGTCCAGATAGCGACCAGTGAGGTGTCTACAGAACACAGTGAAGCAATCGAGCAGAGGAGTCTTCCTGCCGCCATCACGAAAGATAAGCTTCTGTGGCCAGATAGCTCAACATTATGTGCCCCCTCAAAAATTGACATTTTAGTAAACACAGAGGGACAATTAATTGGTTCAAATGACAGGAACTGTGAACTTTTCCCAATACTATTTCCCCGATAATCAAACACTTGAAGTCATGATGAAAAACAACAACCAAGCTTGAACAAAACCAGTATTACCTCATATTACTACTGCACAAATTACACACATAGAATAATAATAATAAACTATGTCAATACAAAGTTCATATATGTAAACTGTGTACATAATACTTGTAATTACATTTGATTGTGATTCCTGGTTCACTGTGTAGTTGAATCAGGATACCCATTCTTGAAAGAATTAATACATATATTTTTAAACTTAAACACTTGACTCATTTAAGATAGTCTTATAGAGTGTTATATGTGTGTGAGTGTCACAGTGTTGTAAAGTGTTGTGGAATAAATTAAATTGTTTATCTGTCTGTTGTTGTTGTGACTTACACTTCATCATTTTCATAACCCTAGACATTTAACGTAGTCATCACAATATTCCAGAATAATTCTGACTGAGTTATAAATATGGTAGCAAGTAAGGTCATCTGTCATACACCACACTTATTAGATACAGATACCTTCACAGCTGATCTCAGTCAGTACACTAAGTCCCTATAAATATTTATAACATCCCACTTTACCACATATATTGGGGTCCTGTCTGGGATTTTGAATCTTTCCCTATTATAAATATTGGGGGTAATTCACTTCAGGGAATAATAAAAATTTAAAAGGTATCCTTGGGTGGAATTGAATAAGGTTGAGCTCTCAGTGCCTGTGGTGTCCTTGGATAAGTAATTACAGATTGTATTGTTTAGTTAGATATTACTTACATTTACCTGTTAGAAAATGGCGGACCTGGCCAAATTTCGATCTGCTGCTGTGCAGACTGCTAAAGAGTTAGGAATGGACGGGCAAATTATGATTGCTTATGTCACTGCTGAATGTGACAAATATATTGAACGGGAAGAAAGAAGATTAGAAAAAGAGGCCGAAAGAAAGTTAGAGGCTGAAAAAGAAATTAAGAGGCTGCAGATTGAGGCTGAGGCTAAGAAATTGGGAGCCGAGGAAAAAAGATTAGCTGCAGAAAGGGAAGACAAGAGATTAGCTGCAGAAAGGGAAGCCGAGGAAAGAAGACAGGCTGCAGAGAAGGAAGCAGAAAAGGAGGAGAAGAGATTACAAAGGGAACATGAGTTACGACTAAGGGAGTTTGAGTTTCAAGGCCATGCTCCTGAAAATGGTGCCAGTCCCTTTACCTCCGATGCTACGGCTAGTCAGGGAGCCTCAACCTCAGCTATGAACTTTCATTTAGATCATTTTGTTGAGAAAGAAGATGATATTGAGAGCTATCTAAATAGATATGAACTGTTAGCTACCACGTATGGGTTAGAGAGAGAAAGGTGGAGCTTAAAGTTATCTCAAGGGCTTCGTGGGGCAGCTTATGAAGTTTTTGCCAAAATGAACAGAGGTGATCAAGAAAATTATGACATGCTAAAGCAGGCTCTTTTGTTAAGATATGAAAAGAACGCAGAATTTTATAGGAAAAAATTTAGGAATGCTAAACTACTGTCAGGTGAAACCTATCGCTAGTTCTCTGCACGGTTAGAGACATACTTGGAGAAATGGACTTCTCTGGGGAAAACCCAAGATCTTAAGGAAATGGTCCTTATAGAACAATTAAGAGAGTCCATGGCTCCAGACCTGAGAAAGTTTCTCATGGAACAAGGTGCAGAGAGGCTGGGTGAGTTGCTAAATGTTGCAGAAAGGTATCAAGCGGCTCAGGCAGAGGTATCAGGTAATAAAAAGAAACAGGTAGATAATTTTAAGGCACCACAGAACTTTAATAAATTTGATCCTAGAGATCAAAACAAAGGTAAGCACCAGTTTGATAGGCCACGGTATGACAATAAAAATAAACCCCACAATTCGATGAAAGGAAATCTGATGAAAGAAAATCTTTCAACCAAGGAAAGAGATGGTGTAAGAATTGTCAGATGAACAATCATGACACTGACCGTTGCAGAAGGAACCCTATAGTTATGGCCACCCTTCAGGTCAGTTCGACCTCAAGAAAGGAGGAGGATATTATGTTGAATACCACTCCAGAAGAATTGAGGAAGGCACAGGCTGGGGATAAGACCCTCAAGCCTTGTTTCAGGAAATTGTCAACTTGTCATACAACTCCAGGCGAGGGAGATTTTTACATGGAAAACAAGCTGATTTACAGGAAGGCCGGAACTAGATCCAATGGTCACGGACAGTTGGTTCTTCCTAAAAGATATAGGGCAGAATTAATAAGGAGCCTACATGTGAAACAAGATGGGGACCATGAGAAAATTGGTACCATCATCCAAAAGGTGGCTCACAATTATTATTGGCCCAAGGCAAGGTGGGACATTGAGAATTTTGTAGAAAGGTGTAGCATAGCACATGAGGGAACACCCACAAATGGGAACATTGATCAGGACCTGGACACGCCACGGGGCAAACTTAGGCCTGACAATACAAGGAAAAATAAATTTGATAAAGTGGACCAAATGGAATGGGAAGCCCCTTTTCACGGACAAGCTTCAATTAACTGTTTTACAATGGCCACTATGCAGAGAGTGCAAAAAGATGTTTTACCCCAGGATAAGCCGAAAATCCCTCAATCGGACTTAAACAAACTGGAGGAAGAGGATGTAGAGAGAAAATCTCTCATCAAGAATTCTAAGTGGGGAGACAGCCCCAAGAAAAGAATTGGTAGCGGTCGTTTTGTGCATGATAATTCTGGGAAGGAAAATCATCACTATAGCGCTTCGAGTGGAAGAGACCATACCGGGGCAGGGACAAATAGGTCCACAAAATTAAAGGTCCATATGTAACGCTTATAAGAACGTGGACTGATGAAAAGGAAGAGGAAAATATTACATCCTCATACCAATATGTGAATGAGCTGACCACTCGTTTAAAAACTGGCTGGAAACTTGCCAATGAAAATTTGAGACAAGCCAGGAAGAAACATGCTGCCTATTTCAACAGGAAGGCTAAAGACAGAGATTTGGCTGTGGGAGAGAAGGTACTGCTTCTTCTACCCGGTAGTCAGAATAAGTTACAAATTGGATGGCAAGGTCCATATACAGTTCTAGAGAAGGTGTCTAGAACAAATTATAAGATAGACAAGAAGGGGAAAGAAAAAATCTATCATGTGAATCTCCTGAAGAAATATTTGGAAAGAGAAAATCAGGAAGAGACACACTTGTTGACCTTGTCCATTGCCATGGAGATGAAAAAGGAACCACTTTCATCATTTGAATATCCATTACACCCCTGTGAGACAGCGGCACAGGTGAAAATCAGTACACATTTAACGAAAAATCAGAAAGAGAGAGTGCAACAGGTTCTAGATAATCATGCAGAGGTGTTAACAGACCGACCGGGGCATACAAACTTATTGGAATATGATATGAAACTGATAGACCCCACACCTGTCTGTATGAAACCCTATTCGATTCCTTTTGCTAAGGAGAAAGTTTTGAAGGAAGAGATAGACTATTTGTTGAAGGAAGGAATTATTTCACACAGTGAATCTTCGTATAGTTCCAGTGTTGCACTCTTAAGGAAACCCTCTGGAGAACATAGACTCTGTATAGATTACAGGAGACTAAATGCTATTACAGAAGGACAGGTGGATCCATTGCCGGATACAAATCAGTTGTTTGCCAGGCTAAATAAAGCTAAATATTTCTCAAAAGTGGATCTGAGTAAAGGATATAAAGCCTGAGGTTAGACCATACCTAGCTTTTAGTACCTCAGAGGGACACTATGAGTTTAACAGATTGCCATGTGGATTGAAGAATGCGCCTAATGTCTTCTCTAGAATGATGAGAAAATTATTGGACCCTCTGAATAATCCATGCATCACAAATTTCATGGATGATATCCTTATAGCAACAGAAACATTTGAGGAACACATTGACTCTCTGAATGTGCTGTTTAATCGACTTAGAAAAGCGAATTTAACAGCCCGACCAACCAAATGTTGCGTTGGATGTAAAGAATTAGAATTCTTGGGACACACAGTTTATCAGGGAAACATGACCCCTGATCCCAAGAATTTAGAGAAACTAAAGAAAGCCCCGAGACCACAAACCAAGAAAGACGTGAGATCCTTTGTCTCATTATGTGGTTTCTACCAAAAGTATATCAAAAACTTTAATTCCATATGTGCACCGTTAACTGATTTGACACGTAAAGGAAATCCAGATCGAATTACATGGACACCACAATGTGAATTGGCTTACCAGGAATTGAAGGAAAAGCTTACAAGCAAACCTATTTTGAAACTACCTGACTTAAGTCAAGAATTCATTGTAAGGACGGATGCCAGTAATATTGGGTTAGGTGCGACACTGCTACAGAAATCAGATGCATTGGATGGGGAATTTAGCCCAGTGGCATATGCTAGCAGAAAGTTGAATAAAGCTGAAACCAACTACTCAACTAGCGAAAAAGAATGTCTTGCAGTAGTATGGGCGATAAAGAAATTCAATATTTATCTGTATGGGAAGGCATTTAAGTTGCAAACGGATCACAAACCCTTGTCGTTTCTAGCGCAGGCTAGACATGAAAATTCTAGATTACTCCGTTGGTCATTACTTATGCAGCCATATGAGTTTAGCATAGAGTATATATCTGGACAGACAAATCTGGGAGCGGATTTTTTAAGCCGACATCCGTGTGATGAGAATCACCGTAAACCCCAGAAATAATAATAAATTTCTCTATGTGTATATAGAATTATAGACTGACATATAACGTCTGTTTTAAGAGGAAGAATTTGTCGTGAAACATTCTAAATCCACATATATAAATTAAAAGGTAAATGTAAAGCCTAAACAAATAAATTCAATAAAAGGAAAGAAGAATGGTAAAGAACAGTGCTGTCACCATGACTGTACTCGAGACCCCCCTTTTTCTACTTCGTCTGCAAATTGTAACGTTTCTCAATAAAGCAGTCCACTTATCTCCTTCATTTTCTGTCTCTACAGACACATCTGTAGCTTGATCAGGTGTAGACTCCACCTGGACAGGTAGAGCTATGCTACTACCAGGCAAATGCAGAGTTGAGCCTTTACTCACACACTACAGTCGATTTTACACTTTACCAGAAACATTATTTGCGATTCTCTCTCGTCTAGGAACCTTCACACATATGCACCAGACTATGGTGTCTGTTGTCTACAACTAAGACGATCCTCCTATGGCAAGATGAATATTGGATAGAAAATAACAGATATAGTTCACAGCTATGGAGAAGAGAACTGATGAACTAGTTGTAGGGATGGCACAGGGCAAATCAGGTAGTTAACTGCACAGTTCTAGATGGTAGCTGACGAAGAGAGCTGTGAAGTAACTCACCTTCTCGCTAGACCTATCCTATGCTGCAAGGTTGTCTCTATAAATAGTGGGTGTGAAATGCATCTCGTTAATGATCCCTACCAATTTAAATATTAAATAATTCTCTTAATTTCTACATAATAACAAAGTTCCAAAAAGAACTAGAATTTTACAAAATCAATCAACTGTAGTTTATAAAAAAAATATACCTGTATATTTACTAATTTACACTAGGTTAGTAAAGATTACAGACATATATTTACACAAATCACAAGTTATAAAATTATAACGTGTTAATGTCTTTGCTCATCATTTTGGCTATTGGTGAGTTCTAGATCTTGTTTCTTCAAGATAATGAAGTATCTGAGGAAGGTGGTTGAAGTAACAAGAAGAGACATGGTCCGCAACCAGACGATACGTCAAGGCCTAAAATCCCACCCCCTGAAGACCCAAGTAGAACAGTCCCAACTAAGATGGTTTGGCCATGTCTGCAGAATGGGAGAAGATCGGCTACCACGACAAGCATGGGAAACAAAGAGCCAGGGATCCAGATCCCCAGGACGACCCAGAGTCCGCTGGGAGATCAACATTAGACAATCTTTGAAGGACCGAGGACAAGAATGGAACCAGGCCAGGAGGAAGACAGCCGATAGGTCAGTCTGGCGCTCTCTCTTCCAAACCTCGACACCTCACAGTAGAAGAGGATCGACTAAGTAAGTAAGTTTCTTCAAGATAATTATTACTTATCTAATTCAGGTCTTTTCTCTACAGACACTTCCCGTCATTAATCAAGTGTTGATTTCCAAGATCTTTATTTCTCAATGCTAATATCTGGTGAATTGCAGAGGTGGTCATTTAATCACCTTGTCGTGAAGTGATGGTCGAATTAACAACACGTAATTGTTTTTGTTTTTTTTTGAGTAATTCTAACCAAACCGCGCGCCATACTTTAGGACAGTGTATCCTTGGCGAACCAATGAAAAGGCTTCCTTATTGGTGTGTTTACTGAAACGTACTATGCCTAACATGGAGTCTCAATCTGTGTAACATTGTTGGAGTTGGAATTTAATTACAACAATATGAGCGAAGTACCACCTGGAAGAGGTCACCAAGGCAATATTAGGAAGGTTGCTCTACCCTTAAGTACTAAAACTTCCACGAATAGTGATATAGTAATGGAGAAAACTTGAATAGAATGCATCGTGACATCAGGTTGGTCCAGAATTGTGTTGTTTAGGTTACGCATAGAAATAAATGCACTTATGTAATATTAAGGCTATTATATAGTTAGATAAAGAATAATTCAGAGTGTAATTTAAGCCTAAGATGAAGGAAATCGGTCCAGGAATAAGGAAGATATGTAGATTAATAGTTTTTCATAATTGAACCGCGAGACTAATTATGCATCATTTTGAGATACGCAAACACCCCGTTAGCCACTGCTTCCTCGGTAGCCGGATGTGAAGTATAAATAGAAATTGCCTTCGGCAAATTGAGGCCATAATAAAAATTCAAATCACAGCGAGCACTAAAAAGTGTTAATGAAGAGTGCCTTTGCCAACTGCATTTGAGAGCAGACCATTACAATCATTAACAGCTCGACTGTGTGCGTATGAGGGTAAGAAAGAATATATATATATATATATATATATATATATATACATATATATATATATATATATATATATATATATATATATATATATATATATATATATATATATATATATATATATATATATATATATATATATATATATATATATATATATATAATGATAGGTATTTCTATTGATTCACTACAGTGTGCGTTAGAAAGCGTGTAGATGTGCTTGAACTACTGTATACATTTCTGAAGGACTTACCAGCCTGTGTATATTTAAATAAATTAAGAATGGAAGCAGAAAAGATGTCCATGGTTTTAGAAAAGCCTTTAAAGAATTATTTCTAAATGGAATGGACCACATACCAGGAACACAAGGAAGGATGAAAAGAATTGTATTACTGTATTCTTTGAGATATCACTTAGTAATTTTACACTAGACCTAATAAATGTATGGAGGCGAGTCATGGACAGTAGCTACAACCAGGGAATTAGAATAAGATATGATCACAGTGAACTAAAGTGTGTTAATGTTGTCTTGATATTCCCTGTGCGTCTACCTGCACTCTGTCGTCTGAAACTATCCCTTACCTCCTACTTCTGTAGAAAGGGGTTAGAGATGGAAACTATAGTGGTGAAATCCATTAAGTTTCAGGTTATATCCTGTCAACCCAACTACTCATAAAAGAGTCAGCCACTACTGAAGTTACTACTGGTGCAAGTGCCTTTTGAGTTCAGAGGGCCAGTCATCAAGTACCTGCTGCCTGGAGGAGGTTCAAGTAATCTTTCTTGCCAGGACAAGAGTGGAACCAGCTTCATCATAACAGATGAGTTGTAAAACAAGGCAACAGTGTATCTTATTCAAGTCACCCCACAATTATATACAGCACTAGTTAATGATGACAAGTGTTTGGGCATAGAAACAGCCAGTTATAACCTAACATTCAATGACAGTGAAATAAAACTGTTAATAAGATAGAGATATTCTTCCAGCATAGGTAGTTCAACCAAGAGAGAGAGAACCCTCTACAAATAGAGACTTTTAATTCTTTTGAACAATTTTCAAATGTTTATTTATTTAATTTTGTAAATTGCATTTTGAGTTCTTGAAAGATTTTCAAGCAGAAAATAATATTTGTAAAAATAAATTGTAAATGTTTACCAGCAGACTTACTTGAATTATTTAAGTTAAGTTAAAGCTCTTGTTGGTAAATAGTTTAGTCAATCCTCCTAGCAGAGCCAATAATATACTACTCGTCAAAAGTCAAGGGCCACCCTGTTATTTTCAATACACTTTTTATATAAGCGCATAGAATGATTAAATGAAGGAAGTTTTTAGTAAAAATGGGTGCAATATCTTCCTCTGACAGTCCTCTATGCACGTTAAGCATATAAACAACTCACCGACAACCATGGTGATCACGTGCAATTTGGTTTGCTGACCATAAATTCACATTTTTAATCTGTTTTTTCAAACTTCCGTACAACCAAACAGGTGAAGTAATCGTGCTTATTGACATTCCACGTGCAATGGCGACTTTTCGTGAACAGAGTTCACTCTTAATTTGTTTTACAATCAGCAGACTTAGGGCAGTTTCATCACTTGCAAAAACCATGCCACCGAGAAGAAGTCTTGACAACTTACAAAGAATGAGGGCTATAGCGTGGGTTGAAAGTGGTTTATCTGTCCATGAGGTTGCTAGACGGCTTGCAGTGTCACACTCTACTAGCCAAAGAATTTTGGAGAGATTTCAGGCCACAGGAAGCGTGGAGGATCGCCACCGGCCAGGTCGCCCTAGATGCACCAATAGACATGATGACCCGTACCTCTTGTTGTCAGCCCTGCGCCATCGAACAGTGACTTGTTCCACTCTAAGATGTCAGCGGAGACAAACTGTAAACGTTAATGTCAGTCAAAGCACCATTCGCAGACGTTTACATGAATTTGGACTGGCTGCTCGACGTCCTGCAGTCAGAATCCCTCTTACTCCTGCTCATCGCAGAGCCCGTGTTGCTTGGTGTCGCGAGCACATCCGATGGACAAGGCAACAATGGAGTCAAGTTCTCTTCACTGATGAATCTGGCTTCACTGTGTCATTCAGTGAGGGCAGGATTCGAGTTTGGAGACGACCAGGAGAGCGATTTACTGATGACACAATTCGAGAGGTGAATCGTTATGGTAGGGGTTCTGTCATGGTCTGGGGAGGCTTCTACAGACACGGCAGGACGCCACTCTACATCATCCAAGGCAACTTGACCGGCCCAAGATACCAGAACGAAATCTTGAGACCAATTGTTCAGCCTGCACTGGAGGCCATAGGTGGTAATGCCATCCTCCAAGATGATAACGCTCGACCCTATCGAGCTCGTGTTGTGAATGAGTTTATTCAGCAACATGGGATCATCAGGATGGCGTGGCCAGCTCATTCACCTGACCTTTCTCCGATTGAGCACCTCTGGGATGTCCTTTGTCGAAGATTGTCAACAAATCACCCCCTGCCAATGGATGTTGCACAGCTGACTGCATTTCTGCTTCAGGAATGGCAAGCAGTTCCTCATGATACTCTTCGGACCCTTGTGGACTCGATACGTCTACGCTGTCTTGAATGCCTTGCTGCAAACGGTGGTCATACCCGATTTTGAAATGTCTATTTGTCCAATATCTATTGTGTGACTTTTGAAAAGGTGGGTGACACACTTCACAGTTTCATTGCGTTTGAATGTGTGTTTCCATTTCTTTACGTGACATGTCAATTTGGTATTCAATAAATGCCGTTTTGACTGATTGTGATGAATTTACCGTGATACAACGTTAAAATATCTCCAATTATAAAGATAAAATGTAGGGATAAAAATAAGGCGTAAGATACTAGGATACATGCTCGCCTATGCCCGCATTTCCTACCGCCAGTCAAACTAACTAGTTAGACGTGCAGACGAAACGGTACCCTTGTAGACGGGAGGATAACGGAGATATAAAAAGGAAAAATATGACTGAACACGTGTTTGAACCTAAAGGGCAAAAAGACGCAATTGGTAATAAAAGAGAAAAAAATTCACGCCACTAGTTAACACAATGTAAGGAAATGGACAGAAAAGACCTTAGCTCTTATTCGAAACAGTCATTTCTTTGACGTTTTACGATACTTGGTTGTTTTATTTGAATTCAGCGGCAAACGCCGTGGAGAAGGTTCGGAAGACAAATTTCAAAAAACTAACCTTGAGAAAAAAATATGTTTTTTCTTAATAATAAAGTTATGAATATAAAACCTAGCTAGTTTGATAGCCCATCTTAAGCAGAGAAATAATATACTTTCATTTATACAGACGGACAGATAACATGGAAGATATTGACGAAAGACTGTATTGTTCACATCAGACTAGCGACAGTATTGTTGTGCACACTTTCACTAAAGCCTCAAATATGCGTCCTTGAGACACGGAAATGCGCAAATCTAGCTGTAATGAACGAGAGGGGGACGGTTGGAGAATTGTTTCTAAAAATAACTTAGGAGGCAGATTTGTGTAGGGGTTTGCGTGTAGTTGGTCCAAGAAACAAGTGTGTTTTTGTGAAAAACCAAGTAGAGACAGACGGACCAACAGACAATAATACATACTTGACTGAGAGCTGACTGAAATTTGACTTTTGGTTTGAGGATTTGAAAGAGTTAGGGGGGGAAGTCTGTGATTGGACAAATGTATTCATATTAGCAGGATAGAGACGCGCATTTTTGCCATTTGACAATAGTCTGTCCAGTCACACAGTCAGTTATTTCCAGTGGTGTTTTTCCCAGAAGATATTATATACAATTTAGTGGGACGCCATACTATAGCCAGCAGCTCAGCTGAGTTTTGCTAGTAATAACTGTGTTCTCAATTCTGAATTCTGAATTGTGAGTTTCTGTTGTGGCACTAAGGTAGTGCCACATACTTAAGCAAGAATACACAAGCAGATGTGTGTGCCGCCTAACATTTGTGTCGGTGCAGCCTAGCATTGTATTCCAGCTACAGAGAGGAGTGGGCCACAGGAAGCCAGTATCAGATCTTCACAGACAAGATGAGTGAATACGTGGCCTGCTGAAGATTCACCAGTATTTAAAACCACCACAAATATTTCCCCATCAAATATATACTGAATTCTTGGGAAATATAACATTAAACTACAGTCTATAAGTCAATGGACAAAGCTTGTTGTAGTCACAGAGTGGGAGTGATGACATCACCCCAACAGCACATCCAGTAATAGTTCTCCCAGAGACAATATAGAGATTATTAATATTAACCAGTCTTATAAAATACCTATGTACACAAATTCTATTTTATTATGCCATATATTTATGCATTCCATTTATAACTCCATAACATTTCATATGTTCTGACCAATATAAAACATTGGTTCAGAACTAATAAATTTAGAAAAAAATTGTTAAAATCGAAACTAAAACAGTCTGAGTTAGTTCAGTGTGTTATAGATTTTATTAATATTATTATACTTATTAATTACCTGTGTGTGTTTGTATATTATATTACAACACATTACATTTCAGTACCCTAGACTTTTTAACGTAGCTACATTCATGATAGTAAAAGAGATATGTTTGAGGTCGTAAGTGGTAGTAAGAAGGGCCTTCTGTAATTCACATAAACATTTATCTCAGGAGCCTTCACAGCTGACCTCATACATTACACTAGATAACATAACCACCATACAATACCATCAAAACCACTACAAATATTGTGGTCTTGTCCGGGGATATTTAGTTTATCAAAGATATTAGAATCTCCTGGTGGGAGAATTAAACCAGTGGGGACAGATTGTATAAATTTAAAAAGTGTCCCTTAAAATAAACAGGGGAAAATAAAAGTTGGTGAATCTTCACAGCCAGTGGTAATTAGTTAATTAATTAATTAATATATTACCTTGGTCATTTTATATAATTAGAATTACCTTAGTCAGTATATAATTAGAATTACCTTAGTCATTATATAATTAGATTTGCCTTGGTCATTGTTTATTTTGTATGATGGCTGACATAGCAAAATTTAGATCGGCTGCTGTGCTAACGGCGAAGGAGATGAATATGGAGGGTCAGGTTTTAATTCAGTATGTAACTGCAGAATGTGACAAGTATATTGAAAGGGAAGATAGGAGGTTAGCTGAAGAGAAGAGGTTACTGATGCGTGATGCCATATGATGATGGATGGTATCCGCATGTCTGGTTTTGTGTAGTGTGCAGAGGTGTTCAGTCAAACAATGTTCATACAAAAATAACAGGGCAATCCACATAGGACGTCAGTAAACTCACGACGTATAAAGTCAATGATTCTTGTAACAGCCGTTGACGTTTTTCTTCATTATTTATTGTGGACGCCACAGTGACAAAATGGTTACGCGAATATGTAGGCACATCAAACAGTCATTATCACAGCAACATTCAATACAGCAATAGACGGTAGACAGCATTACAATGATGAGTCAGATGCATGTTATATTTCATAGTGCTGTAAATGTAGTCAGGTGAAAAACTCCATCCTTTTCTATAACAGCCAGGAGATAACCAGATGTATGAGATCAGTTCACTCTCCTTAGTCTGACTTCAGCAAGACAGACACGTCTGCCGAAGTATAAATAATGTCCTCAAAAATATCCTCTAGATAATAAAGGTTTTCCAAACCTAGTTCATTTAACAAAGTAGCAAGTAATGGTCCTTGGAACATGCATCAACCGATGCAGTACAATACAGCGACATGTGAGCTGGGAAAACATCTCGTGACGACGACTTTCGAAGACAGGCTATGAATCGAAATCGCTCACGACCCAAAATCGATAGAGTTAATGAAAAGTCAATTTACCTTGCTTTCAGGAAATACACAGAAATATCACGCCTCCCGACATGTGGGAAACACTAGAGGTATTATCTCGAATAAACGAAATATCCATTAAGAGGACTACACATCCCTGACAGAACAAAAAATAGCGGAGATCCCCTCTTCAACGAGGCATCTCTTTCGCCATTCAAATCGCTCACTCCACTAGTGGTGGGCGGAAACCGATCGACCAAAAAACAAGACCAGTCATGCGCAGTCCAGCGCAAAAAGACCACAGCTCAAAACTTAACTGCATTCAATACCAACGCGGGAAGACAAATGCTTACCGAGAAAAGTGACTATAAATTTCAAGCAGTTGTTGCCCTTGCGTTATAAAATAGATATTGTAATAAAACGATGTTGCGAGAATTTATCACGCAACATATCACCACCTCCTCCCGATTAAAAAAAAAATGTGGAACATATTTTTTTTTTTAAATATCAAAGAGCATGCGATAAGCGGCTCAAAACGCACGAATTATGCGCTGATAATTAATTAAATTGCCTAACATGAGGCTAAATATAGAGTGTCTGGTGAGGATATACCTCAACAGAAAAATAAATATGTCTCAAAAAATATTCACATCGGGGAGGTGTCACCAACACACATCACGTTAGCATGTAAACACAATATACGTATGCAAGTTACCATAATCATCATTAAACAGCATACTCTAATATTGTCTTTAAAAATGGATGTACAAATCTGATAGGAAAATTTAAATAGCACATTCTTTGACATGTAATGACATAAGTACATAGTAAAGTTAAACTACATGACGATCCAGGACATATGCTCTGGTATTCCGAGGGTAAGTACACAATCTAGAACTCGTCATGCTTGATACTAGTAAGGTAAGTCCTCAGCTCAACAATGACATTCTGAGAAAGTACAAGCAATATAATGCTAATTAATAACTAATATGCTTCATAAGGTACAATACATTATTAATAATTGTGGCTGTTTAGTAAACTAACGGCCCTTATATTAACTACTCAGTCCTCCTCTATCATCTTAAAAAACGAACAGAAGAAGATGACAACAAAGCACGATAGTGTGTACATATAAAGTAAGTACAGATGTGCTAATCTATTGTAGAAATATAGGTGTGTTATGACTCTGTAATATATGGAAATATAGGACAGAAGTATTAGTTGGAGTCATGTGGGCATCTAGACAAAATGTCAGCCATCACATTATCCGCACCACGGATAGCTCGTACCGTGAAGTGAAAAGGTTGAAGAGCTATAGCATATCGAGTGGATCTCGAACTCTTCAAATTCTTAGTCTGAATAGCTGTAAGAGCTTTCTGATCAGTCTCTAGAATGAAATGTGCGCCCAGGAGGAATCTTTGTAGCTTTAGAATTGACCAAACCATCGCTAACAACTCACGGTCTAAAACCGAGTAGTTCCTCTCTGCCGCATTTAGTTTTCTAGAAATGTACATAACAGGATGCAGAGTATTTGCATATTCTTGCATCAGTGCTGCTCCAATCCCAGTGGATGAAGCATCACTCCGAAGAACAAAAGTCCTATCAAGAGTAGGTACTCTTAAGATGGGAGGAGAAGAAAATATATTCTTGATTTGGTCTAGTGAAGATTGGCATTCTTCAGACCAACGGACCAGATTAGGCGAACCTTTCTTCAACAATGTTGAGAGAGGTGCCATGATCGAAGATAAATTTGGAATAAATCTCCCATAAAATTGAATTAAACCTAAGAGACTCCTAACTTGTTTCTCCGTTTTAGGAACAGAGATGTTCAGTATTTTGGAAGTATTGTGGTCTTCTGTCTTCAAGAGACCATGACCAACACGATGACCCAGGAAAGAGATTTCACCAAAACCAACAAAAGCTTTAGAAGGTTTCGCTGTCAAATTATTCTCACGTAGAGTGGACAGTAAGTCATATAACCCTAAATAGTGATCTTCCCAGGTATCACTGAAGAGACAGATGTCATCTAAGTATGCGATGACATCCGAACGATGTGACAGAATTCGACGCATCATGCGAACGAAAGTGGCAGGGGCGTTCATGAGACCAAAAGGCATAACATTCCATTGAAATAGACCCCTAGGTGTAGAAAAAGCAGTAAGAGGTTTGGCATGCTCTGCTAAAGGCACTTGCCAATAACCTTTAGACAAGTCAAGTTTAGTGAAGAATCTAGAATTAGAAAGTCTAATCAGTAGATCTTCTAACAAAGGCATCGGTTCAGCATCGAACTTTGTGACCTGATTCAATTTGCGATAATCAACACAAATTCGTATGTTCTTATCCTTCTTCCGGACAATAACCATGGAAGAAGAATATGGTGAAGTCGATGGTTCAATTATATTTAATTGAATCATTTCATCCAATTCCTTTTCCACTTGCGACTGAAAGTGTATAGGAATAGGATAAGGCCTAACCCTAATTGGATTATTGTCGGTAAGAATTATGTCATGTTCTATGACATCTGTGTGTCCAGGAATGTCAGTGAGAACATCCTGAAATGTTTGTAACATCGACGAGACTTGTCGATGTTCGTCACCAGAAAGATTAGGAGAAACAGAAACGTTTTTCCAAGATTCCGTAGAATGTAATGGAACCACTGGAAGGGGAAGGTTAACATCAGAGAAGGTAGATTCCTCATCCTGTATGACAGACAGGGATGAATAATGACCGTGAGGTGCAGGAGCATCATCCGTTGCCTGGAAAATAGGCAGCAAATAGTCCGGACGTTCGTGAAATTCCGAAAGCATGTTTATGTGGAAAGTTTTATGCTTTCCATCAATATCGACCACATAGTCAACATCGGAAATCCGAGAGACTATTGCATACGGACCTTTCCATGCAATAAGAAGTCTATTTTCCCTACTGGGGAGTAGGACGAATGCTTTGTCACCTGGACAAAGTTGTCGTAGACATCTATTCTTGTTAGCAAACTGTCTTGCCTTCTCTTTAGCAATTTCTGATGAAGCAGTTGCTAGCTTACATGCCTCAATGATCTTTTGTCTAAGAGCAATGACATACTCATATGAGGATTGAGTTTCATCGCTAATATCATCGGCAGTGATGAGATCGTGTAATAAAGACATAGGGCCGCGTGGACGCGCGCCAAAGACAAGTTCGAAGGGAGAAAATCCTGTGTGTTCATTAGGGACTTCTCTATAGGCAAAGAGAGCCGCGGGTAAAACCCTGTCCCAATCTTGAGGATGATCTTCAGTTATCTTACCAAGCAAAGTCTTGAGCGTTCTATTCAGACGCTCAACTAACCCATTAGACATAGGATGGTAGATACTACTGAGAGATCGTTCAATATGTAAGGTAGACATTACCTGTGACATAGTGTCAGATATGAGTTGAGTGCCATGGTCTGACAATATTTCTCTGGGGAACCCCAAGCGAGAAAATATCAACCAAAGAGCATCTGCGATATCTGTAGTAGATATGCTCTTAAGAGGAATAGCCTCTGGCCAACGTGTGCACATATCGACACATGTAAGGATAAACTGATGTCCTCTGGCCGACTTGACCTTAAAAGGGCCAATAATATCTATGGCCATTTTCTGAAACGGCCGAATAGGAATGTCAGCAGCCTGGATAGGCGCAGCATGTCGTGGTCCTCTAGATTTGACCTCCTGACATACCTTGCATGATCGGCAGTAAATACGAATGTCCTTATTGACAAAAGGCCAAAAGAAAGCCGCAAGGACTCTCGACTTCGTACGGGAAAAACCCATATGTCCAGCACATTGCGAGTCATGAGCATGTTGTAATATTTGCACTCTCATGCTCTTGGGAACAAGAATTTGCGAATGTGCCGACGTAGTCGAATCTTGTACCATACGTACAAGTACGCCGTTTCTCATTGCAATCCAAGATTTTCTATTTGTATCCTGATTCGGATCACCTTTCTTCGCAAGAACGAAGAATTTTTTTAAAGAAGGATCTTCTTCTTGCAATTTTATGAAAGAGTCACGAGTGATTACTAAGTGACTATCTTGGCTATCAACTTCATTATCACTATTCAGTGAAGTTTCGGGTGTTTGTAGAGCTTGTGCTCTTGTAACTACTGCATTTGTAGCTTGCATGTTATTATCTTCCCAAGCAGCAATCTGCTGTGGGGTACACTCCCTAACTCCGTGAATACGACCAATAATAAGGTCCGCAATAGGATTAGGTAAGAGACAAGCATGCACATCTCCAGTAAAGAAAGGAGTGGCAATGCGAATTACAGCAGTAGGATATTTTTCTAGAGTGCCGCCAAATGTGACACATTTAATAACCCTTCCTGTAGCACAAGATGGATCTACAAGCGATTGTCTAACACCAATAGTGGTGCATCCGGAATCGAAAAGTAGTGAGACCGGAGTATCATTAACAAGACCCTTATGTAGAATTAAAGAACCCCTCGCGTCATGCGCAACAGCAGCAGGAAGAGCGGGAAGTGGGTGACCACAACTCAAAGTAGTTATGGTACCCGGTTCGAATAAAGTACTGCATTGGGGGCATTTGTTTGCTCTCTCAAAGTCAAAAGCAGAACTAGTGACAGCGTCAAAGTTTTTACTATCAACAACATGATTACAGGCTCCCTCAGTTTCCTGTTGTACAGCATTAGCCTGCTGATATCTCTTTTTTTTGTGTTGAGATCTACCCCGACTATTATTACCTCTGAAGTTATCAGAGTTATTATTATCTCTGCAGTTATTATTGTCTCTATTGTAATTGTTATATTGGTTCGAATTCCAGTTTCCACGATTACTATCATGTTCACATTGATGCGAACATCTATTTGTTTGGTTCTGAGGTCTTCGGCAGGAATAACCTCTATTACCATATCCTCTTTTGAAATGCTTATAATTATTAGGGTGATAGTAACGAGTACTATCAGGTTGTCTCCAATTCTTCGAAGAAGAATCACCATGAAATTGGTTTCCATGATTTTGACAGAAATTACCGCTACTCTTTCTATCAAAATTTTGTTGGAATCTACGAGCAAAGTTTTGGCCATACGGAGCTGCCGAAGCAACTGGTAAACCTTCTTTCACCTTAGAGTTACCCATGGTTATGTGTGGGTGCGCAGTTACGTATTGGCAACAGAAATCTTCCATTTCTTTTATTGTTTTAGGTTTACGTTCATGAAGGAAAGCAAGGAAAGACTCATTGACAGACGACATGACTTTGTCTCTAAGTATTAAGTCCATAAGTCCTTCATAAGTTTTTTCCGTCTTAGATAGTTCAACCCATCGTGAGAAAGTAATGCGTATTCTTGCAATAAACTCGGAGAATTCAACTCCATTTTCAGGTAACATGTTTTTAAATTGTAGACGATAGCCGTCTTCGTTAAGCTGATATTTCTTTAACAAAGCGGCCCTGACAACCTCATAATTGTTCTTGTCAGGTTCATCCACCATATTTAATATACTTAGAGCTTTACCTGTCAGTATCCCTGATAACTGATAAACATATTTTGCTTTGTCTATGTTATGAGCTGTACATGCTTGTTCAAATCTGTCCAGATAGAACATTATGTCATCACTGGAAGGACTAAATGTTGGTAACTTAATCTTAAAAGTATCATTATTAGCCTTACCAGAAGATGAACCCTTGTTTGAATCATTACCATTACTCATGCTCGTCAATTTCAATTTTTCCAACTCTAAAGCTAAGACCTTTTCTTCATGTTCCATTTTTGCTTTCCTCTCATCAGACTCTCTCTGTAATCTTCTTTCCTCAGCCTGAGCCTCTTTTTGAAGTCTTTCATTTTCAGCTTCTTTTTCAAGTCTTTTATTTTCAGCCTCTTTTTCAAGTCTTTTATTTTCAGCTTCTAGCTGTAGCTGGAGTTTTCTCTCCTCAGCTTCTGATTCCCTTTTTTGTTTTTCCATTTCCATTTGGAATCTTTTTTTCATCCACCTGCATCTGCAGTTTCTTTTGTTCAGCTTCCATTGCTTTATCATATCGAGCAGTTGCAAATTCTTCTAACTTATCACCAGTCTTCCCAAGCAATTTACCCTGCTCAATAAAGTGCTCAAATGTAGACATGTTGTCTAACATATGAGTCCAAAACCTGAAATAATTAACTAATTTATTTCAAACCTAAGTGTAACAAGTCTTAATTAAGCACTTGTATATTCACATCACATTATATTATCCCAGTCTCTGTGGGAAACAAGTCTCCAATCAAAGAACTTGTATATGAAATATCAGCACTCAATTCTTGATCATAAGTGCACTTCTCATTCAATAGTGCACGACACTATTCATCATTCATTTATCATCAGTGTAGTAGTAACAGTGCATTAGCATAGCCCATTAACTAATTACTACAACTGTAAACAATGACTATGTAAACACATGCAGAATGTAAACATTGAAAATGTAAACAATGCAAACAATGTAAACAATAACAATGTAAACAATAACAAAGATCAGCAACAATACAAAAACGTTCGCAGAAATCAACTAAAAATAAAGCAGAAATTAATGAAATATCACAAAAAATGTGACGATATCTGCGCTATAATTAAACAAAATACATGACACCACAGTGTATAAACAAAAATGTTGTATGAACTAAATTATAGACAAGAGTAGGCTAACAAATACAAACAAATCAAAACAAAACTAAAGAATGCGAAATAATAACGAAAACAATATTAAAACATGTCATCACAGCTAACATAAATAGCAACAGAAGTCGCTTAGCAAATTCCAGTATCGGAAATTTGCAAACCCTACAGAAAACGCTCACAATAGACGACCTCTATGACGTGGCATAATCTAACGGAGACACCACCCAACCGAGAACCCGCTGAAATATAAACATATAAATATACAAATAACATATAGACATATAACATATAGAATGAGATGATACACAGAAGACTCAGCAGAAGTATAAGGGCACAGTTTACATACAAACAGGCCACTTAACTTATAGGCTTCCAATCGTAGAACAGCAGAAAACGGATGTCAATCAACGTCCTAAAGAGCGAAGCTCCAACGATGATGGCACATCTGAACTGCTTCCACTGCTAACACGATGGTACAAGAGCTTCTGAAATACTGTGTGTTGAGTTGTTTCGGCACTTGACCTTCTAATCCAAAAATAAGTTGATGGAAATCGGTACTTGGCCTTCTTCAGAAAACAACCCGTTTCAACCGGCACTTGACCTTCACAAAAACGACAGCACTGGAACCTTGACAGCAGCAACTTGCTTGACTTGCGTAAAAGATAACAGCAGTCCGAGTTATCCGGCAACATGTAACAACGCCAGGTACTGTCAAATTCTTGTTTCCGTCAAAAAGTTGAAATTTTGACTTTTACCGGGCAACGCCGAGTACTTTGAAAATTTTGAAGATGTTGACTGTATTGAAGAATGTTAATTTCTTGAAGGATGCTGATGAATTCTTGTTGAAAATGAAGTGGGTAAGGGACCCCGTGTTTGCTGGTACCAGAATCAAACCAGCTTATGGCCACCAAATGATGCGTGATGCCATATGATGATGGATGGTATCCGCATGTCTGGTTTTGTGTAGTGTGCAGAGGTGTTCAGTCAAACAATGTTCATACAAAAATAACAGGGCAATCCACATAGGACGTCAGTAAACTCACGACGTATAAAGTCAATGATTCTTGTAACAGCCGTTGACGTTTTTCTTCATTATTTATTGTGGACGCCACAGTGACAAAATGGTTACGCGAATATGTAGGCACATCAAACAGTCATTATCACAGCAACATTCAATACAGCAATAGACGGTAGACAGCATTACAATGATGAGTCAGATGCATGTTATATTTCATAGTGCTGTAAATGTAGTCAGGTGAAAAACTCCATCCTTTTCTATAACAGCCAGGAGATAACCAGATGTATGAGATCAGTTCACTCTCCTTAGTCTGACTTCAGCAAGACAGACACGTCTGCCGAAGTATAAATAATGTCCTCAAAAATATCCTCTAGATAATAAAGGTTTTCCAAACCTAGTTCATTTAACAAAGTAGCAAGTAATGGTCCTTGGAACATGCATCAACCGATGCAGTACAATACAGCGACATGTGAGCTGGGAAAACATCTCGTGACGACGACTTTCGAAGACAGGCTATGAATCGAAATCGCTCACGACCCAAAATCGATAGAGTTAATGAAAAGTCAATTTACCTTGCTTTCAGGAAATACACAGAAATATCACGCCTCCCGACATGTGGGAAACACTAGAGGTATTATCTCGAATAAACGAAATATCCATTAAGAGGACTACACATCCCTGACAGAACAAAAAATAGCGGAGATCCCCTCTTCAACGAGGCATCTCTTTCGCCATTCAAATCGCTCACTCCACTAGTGGTGGGCGGAAACCGATCGACCAAAAAACAAGACCAGTCATGCGCAGTCCAGCGCAAAAAGACCACAGCTCAAAACTTAACTGCATTCAATACCAACGCGGGAAGACAAATGCTTACCGAGAAAAGTGACTATAAATTTCAAGCAGTTGTTGCCCTTGCGTTATAAAATAGATATTGTAATAAAACGATGTTGCGAGAATTTATCACGCAACAGTTACAAATTGAGACTGATAAAGAACTTAAGAGGTTGCAGATTGAGGCTGACAAAGAGGCAAAAGCATTGGAGGCAGAAGAAAAACGACAGCAAAGGGAGGCAGAAGAAAAAAAGGCCGAAAGGGAGGCAGAAGAAAAAAGATTGACTGCCGAAAGGGAGGCAGAAGAAAAAAGGTTGACTGCCGAAAGGGAAGCAGAAGATAGAAGATTGCAAAGGGAGCACGAATTACGACTAAGGGAGCTGGAATTACAAGGCCATGCTCCTTAAATGGTGCCAGCCCTTTTGCCTCAGATGCTACGCCTAGTCAGGGAGCCTCAACCTCAGCTATGGGGTTTCATTTAGACCATTTTGTTGAGAAAGACGATGACATCGAGGGGTACCTCAGTAGATTTGAATTATTAGCTACTACGTCTCTGGGGAAGACCCAAGATCTTAAAGAGATGATCATGATAGAACAATTAAGAGAGTCCATGGCTCCAGACTTGAGAAAATTTCTCATGGAACAAGGTGCAGAGAGGTTGGGGGAGGTTTTAAATGTCGCTGAGAGGTATCAGGCAGCCCAGGCAGAGGTAAGTGGCACTAAAAAGAAGCACATAGAAAATTTTAAAGCTCCACAGCAATTTAGTAGATTTGATAACAGAGAACAAGGTAATAAAGGCAGGACAAACTTTGATAGGCCACGAAATGACTATCGTGACAGAAACTCACAGTTCAATGACAAAAAATATAATGAAAGAAAACCGTTTAACCAAGGAAAAAGATGGTGCAAATGGTGTAAGAAAGACAACCATAACACCGAATTTTGTAGAAGGAAACCTTCAAACATTGCTGCAATGAAGTCGGGGACTCAAAGATTAAAGGTTAATCCTAATGGACAGCAGGAACCTTATCACCCCCCAGTTTGTGAGGATGTTATTTGTAATGGGGTCACCATAAGGTGCCTTTATGATACAGGTTTGGATTATGATTCAGTTGTGAAGTCTAGCCTAGTGGACCCAAGTCAGTATACCACAGAAACAGCGGAAATACAAGGGGCGACTAAGGACATACCACTCATGACACTTCCCATCGCAAGGATAACGGTGAAAACTCGCTATGTGGAAGGAGAAATCAGAGCAGCAGTGATAGATGAACCAATCTACCCTCTGATATTGGGGTGTAGGTACGTCTTCTTGGGGAATCCCGAGAGACCTGTGATCATGGCGACAGTGCAGACCAGATCACAGAAAAAGGAGGAAGAAGGTGAACCTATAAATGCTCATCCAGAGGAGATGAGGAAGGCGCAGGCTGAGGATAGGACACTCAAGCCATGTTTTAAAAAATTGCCCAAATGCCACACACCTCCAAGCAAGGGAGAGTATTTTATGAAGGACAGATTGCTATACAGGAAGACAGGAACTAGATCCACTGGTCACGGACAGTTGGTTCTTCCCAAGGTATATAGGGCAAATTTAATAAGGAGCTTACATGTTGGAAAAGATGGTGACCATGAGAAAGTAGGTACCATCTGCCAAAAGGTGGCTCGAAAATACTATTGGCCCGACGTAAATGTCGATATTGAAAACTTTGTAGAAGCATGTGGCGTATTTCATGAGGGAACACCCACAAAGGGAAAATATGTGCAGGACCTAGAAACGCCACGGGGCAAACTTAGGCCTGGAAGGAAAAATAATTATAATCAGGTAGACAAAGTGGAATGGGAGCCCCCTTTTCACACCCAGTCTTCACTTGAATGGATTAACATGGCCACTATGCGACGAGTACAAAGAGTAAATTTACCCCAGAATAAGCTGACAATCCCTCGGTCAGCCTTATATCAACTGGAGGAAAATAAAAGAGAGCGAAGATCTCTCATAAGCAATCTAAAGTGGGAAGACAAACCCAAGAAAAAAATTGGTAGTGGTCGATTTGTGAGTGATGATTCTAGGAAGAAAAGTCCTCATTATAATGCTTCCAATGGAAGGGACCCGACGGGTGCCATGAAAAATAAGTATGGAAAATTAAAAGTCCAGATGTAGATTATTAAGGACCTGGACAGATGAGAAGGCAGAAGAGACTGTTACCTCATCGTATCAATATGTGAACGAACTGACCACTCGTCTGAAAGCTGGATGGAAACTGGCAAATGATAATTTGAGACAAGCCAGGAAGAAACATGCAGCGTATTTTAATAGGAAGGCAAAGGACAGAGAATTAGCTGTGGGAGAGAAGGTGCTTCTTCTACTACCCGGCAGCCAGAATAAATTACAAATTGGATGGCAAGGTCCATATACGGTTCTAGAGAAGGTGTCTAGAACAAACTATAAAATTGACAAAAAGGGGAAGGAGAAAGTTTATCATGTAAACCTTTTAAAGAAGTATCTGGACAGACCACTCCAGGAAAGCACCCCCTTACTGACCTTGGCTATCGCAACTCAAATGCAAAAGGAACCACTCACCTCACATGAATACCCATTACATCCCTGTGAGACAGCTGCACAGGTAAAAGTCAGTAAGCACCTGACTAAAAATCAGAGGGAGAGAGTTCAACAGGTTCTGGAGGAACATACAGATGTATTAACAGATAAACCAGGACATACAAATTTGCTACAGTATGACATGAAACTGGTAGACTCAAACCCAATCTGTATGAGAGCCTATTCTATTCCGTTCGCGAAGGAGAAGGCATTGAAAGAAGAAATAGATTATTTGTTGAAGGAGGGGATTATTTCACACAGTGAATCTTCTTTTAGCTCCAGTGTAGTTTTGTTGAGGAAACCGTCTGGGGAACATAGACTGTGCATAGATTACAGGAAACTGAATGCTGTCACAGAAGGACAAGTGGATCCATTACCAGACACAAAACAGTTATTTGCCAGATTAAACAAGGCAAAATACTTTTCGAAGGTGGATCTTAGTAAAGGCTATTACCAGATTCCAGTGAAGCCTGAAGTTAGACCTTATTTAGCTTTCAGTACCTCGGAAGGACATTATGAATTCAACATGCTACCATTCGGATTGAAAAATGCTCCGAGTGTATTTTCAAGGATGATGCGCAAATTGTTGGATCCCCTGAATAACCCATGTATCACGAATTTCATGGATGATATTCTCGTCGCCACAGAGACATTTGAAGAACACATTAACTCTCTGAAAATGTTATTTGATAGGCTTAGGGAAGCGAACTTAACTGCTAGACCAACAAAATGTTGTATTGGATGCAAAGAGTTGGAATTCTTGGGACACACTGTATATCAGGGTAACATGACCCCTGACCCCAAGAACTTGGAAAAACTGCAGAGAGCACCTAGACCACAAACAAAAAAGGACGTGCGATCATTCGTGTCGCTATGTGGATTTTACCAAAAAATATATCAAAAATTTTAACTCTATATGTGCTCCTCTGACTGATCTGACTCGCAAGGGACATCCAGATAAAATTGTTTGGACTGCGCAATGTGAATTGGCTTTCCAAGAGTTAAAGGATAAACTCACTAGCAAGCCTATTCTCAAATTGCCTGATTTGACACAGGACTTTGTGGTGAGAACAGATGCAAGTAATGTAGGCCTGGTGCGGCTCTGTTGCAACGGTCATCTTCACCCGATGGGGAAATGAACCCAGTCGCTTATGCAAGCCGCAAATTGAATAAAGCGGAGCAAGGATATTCTACAAGCGAAAAAGAATGTTTAGCATTAATCTGGGCAATAAAAAAGTTCCAAATCTATCTGTATGGTAGGACTTTTGTGGTCCAGACGGATCATCAGCCCCTGGTGTTCTTATCTCAGGCTAAGCATGAAAATGCAAGATTGTTGAGATGGTCATTATTGTTACAACCTTATCAGTTTATTATCGAATACATCCCAGGGTCATTGAATGTCGGTGCAGATTTCCTCAGTCGGCACCCCTGTGATCAAAATTAGAGTAGTTGGTAGGCGTGAGGAGTAATTTTATCTATGTGTATCACTGGTTTTGGAACTTGCGGTAGTGCATGTTCTCAAGTGGGGAGATGTGTGATGAATTTACCGTGATACAACGTTAAAATATCTCCAATTATAAAGATAAAATGTAGGAATAAAAATAAGGCGTAAGATACTAGGATACATGCTCGCCTATGCCCGCATTTCCTACCGCCAGTCAAACTAACTAGTTAGACGTGCAGACGAAACGGTACCCTTGTAGACGGGAGGATAACGGAGATATAAAAAGGAAAAATATGACTGAACACGTGTTTGAACCTAAAGGGTAAAAAGACGCAATTGGTAATAAAAGAGAAAAAAATTCACGCCACTAGTTAACACAATGTAAGGAAATGGACAGAAAAGACCTTAGCTCTTATTCGAAACAGTCATTTCTTTGACGTTTTACGATACTTGGATGTTTTATTTGAATTCAGCGGCAAACGCCGTGGAGAAGGTTCGGAAGACAAATTTCAAAAAACTAACCTTGAGAAAAAATATGTTTTTTCTTAATAATAAAGTTATGAATATAAAACCTAGCTAGTTTGATAGCCCATCTTAAGCAGAGAAATAATATACTTTCATTTATACAGACGGACAGATAACATGGAAGATATTGACGAAAGACTGTATTGTTCACATCAGACTAACGACAGTATTGTTGTGCACACTTTCACTAAAGCCTCAAATATGCGTCCTTGAGACACGGAAATGCACAAATCTAGCTGTAATGAACGAGAGGGGGACGGTTGGAGAATTGTGGCTAAAAATAACTTAGGAGGCAGATTTGTGTAGGGGTTTGCGTGTAGTTGGTCCAAGAAACAAGTGTGTTTTTGTGAAAAACCAAGTAGAGACAGACGGACCAACAGACAATAATACATACTTGACTGAGAGCTGACTGAAATTTGACTTTTGGTTTGAGGATTTGAAAGAGTTAGGGGGGAAGTCTGTGATTGGACAAATGTATTCATATTAGCAGGATAGAGACGCGCATTTTTGCCATTTGACAATAGTCTGTCCAGTCACACAGTCAGTTATTTCCAGTGGTGTTTTTCCCAGAAGATATTATATACAATTTAGTGGGACGCCATACTATAGCCAGCAGCTCAGCTGAGTTTTGCTAGTAATAACTGTGTTCTCAATTCTGAATTCTGAATTGTGAGTTTCTGTTGTGGCACTAAGGTAGTGCCACATACTTAAGCAAGAATACACAAGCAGATGTGTGTGCCGCCTAACATTTGTGTCAGTGCAGTCTAGCATAGTATTCCAGCTACGGAGAGGAGTCGTCCACAGGACGCCAATCTCAGATCCTCACACACAAGATGAGTGAATACGTGGCCTGCTGAAGATTCACCAGTATTTAAAACCACCACAAATATTTCCCCATCAAATATATACTGAATTCTTGGGAAATATAACATTAAACTACAGTCTATAAGTCAATGGACAAAGCTTGTTGTAGTCACAGAGTGGGAGTGATGACATCACCCCAACAGCACATCCAGTAATAGTTCTCCCAGAGACAATATAGAGATTATTAATATTAACCAGTCTTATAAAATACCTATGTACACAAATTCTATTTTATTATGCCATATATTTATGCATTCCATTTATAACTCCATAACATTTCATATGTTCTGACCAATATAAAACATTGGTTCAGAACTAATAAATTTAGAAAAAAATTGTTAAAATCGAAACTAAAACAGTCTGAGTTAGTTCAATGTGTTATAGATTTTATTAATATTATTATACTTATTAATTACCTGTGTGTGTTTGTATATTATATTACAACACATTACATTTCAGTACCCTAGACTTTTTAACATAGCTACATTCATGATAGTAAAAGAGATATGTTTGAGGTCGTAAGTGGTAGTAAGAAGGGCCTTCTGTAATTCACATAAACATTTATCTCAGGAGCCTTCACAGCTGACCTCATACATTACACTAGATAACATAACCACCATACAATACCATCAAAACCACTACACTGATACCAATTACGTTTATATCAGATTTGTTTTATGGTTTCAACCAAGGATTTTCTAAGTGGCCCTTGACTTTTGACGAGTAGTATATAATCAGAGGAGGATCTGGAGAGGGGCCCGTAGGAACTTGGAGTAATAAATTACCATCTTCTCTGGGGACTTATACAGCTTGATCCTACCTTTTGATATCTATACACCCTTACTCTTTTCAGAGAAGGGGGTATTACTTATAAGACCAGACTCTTATCTGGCACTATCCTGGTATCACCTGATACAACTTTTGGGTCCAGGATATCTTATAATTTAATAACATCTACCCTCTCGTGACACACCTACTCTGCAATCTGTTATCCTTCAGCTCAATAACTATCGTTGTGACTCTCTCAGATAAGAATCCCTTCAGACACAGTATTACGGATCTGACCTTATTACTTTTGCAAATCTGCTCACAAGCAGGTCAGCTTTGCTTTTTCTCAGCCATGGGCTTGTGACGGTATTGCCTCCTCTGCTTTGCAGTAGTGATCCAACAGTTGCCAAAACTCAAGAATATCTAATAGTGGCTTCTAAGGTATCTAACTGCGCACAAGATTACTCTTGGCAGATGTGTAGATAGAAGATTAATTACACTTCTACCCCAAAGAAGTCTTCACAGGATATTCAGATAAGCGAAAACAATGCTGGCTGTTGCTGAGCACGTTAATTCTGTAATCTGCCGACAACATTTGTGAAGAATTTAAGCAGTGGTTTATTCTAGTCCGTTAAGCCCCCACCGCTGATTTAATCAGTATAATTATTATTATAATATAGCTCTGATTAGAGTGTGTGTTTAGTAACTTTGACTGAGACAAACATGTAGTACATTTAAAATGATTGAATCGAAGTTAAATTGGTATAATTACAAATAACAAAATTTAATAATCACTTTAAGTTTAACAGTTTAAAAAAAAGGATTAATAGTTAATTACAAAATAAAGTTTTCATCACTCGGGTGATGGTTTTTGATAAGAGGTTCAAGTGGCAGCATATGGGTTAACTTAGCTGCCAGTGACGTGACGATCCTGATCCTCCTCCTCCTGAAGAGTTGGTATTCTGTACACTGCGTTCAATCGTCTCTGGTCAAGGTTCGTAGGGTGAAGCTCGTTTCCCAGGAAAGTCTAGGAGAGTCCTCAAAGCTGGTCTACAGTCTTAAAGCGTAACCACTCGTCCCTTCTTGTCCCAGAAATGGTCCTTTTTGCTGGTACCACCAATAACGGGTAATAGAAATAGAAACGAAACGCTCTTCTGAGTATGACGTTTTCGGACCCTTAGTTACGTGCCCCCTCTTCTATTCTACCATCCCATGTCAGAATTTACCCTCGATGAGAATTAAATTTAATCCCTCGGGATACAACTTTCTTTACATTTACACTGAGTGACAAGCTTTGAAACTGTAAGTATTATTCTTAGAATGTACATCATTTCTTTCATCTTTCCCTCCCTGCTCCATAGGGAACCTGGAACTACTTTATGTTTTTAGTTCTCTTTACGAAACTATCAATAAAGCAATCACCAGCCCGTGCAGTGGTGGTTCATGAATCATCATTCTATACGATGAGGTTGCCAGCCTCCAGTGACTTTGACATCCATTAGCGAGTTTCACACATTAAAATTCACAGGGTAATATATATATATATATATATATATATATATATATATATATATATATATATATATATATATATATATATATATATAATATATATATATATATATATATATATATATATATATATATATATATATATATATATATATATGTTAGTTCACATGTTAGTAATAAAACATAGAATGAAAATGCACTACTTACGCAAATCTTGGCCTACAGACTTGTTGGGGGGGTGGGGGGGGGGGGAGTGGGGGGGGGGGGGGGGGAGGGGGGGGGGGGAGGGTGGGGGGGGGGGGGGGGGGGGGGGGGGGGGGGATTGATTATTGAAATTTGATATGTTTTGTTTGAAAATTTTTTTTGTGGGTTTTGGGGGGGGTTTGTTGTTTTGGGGTTTTTTTGGTGTTGTTTGTTGGGGATATTGGTTGGTAAGGTGTTAAG